>WNWK01006784.1:0-65000 GCA_009830355.1 Cherax destructor
AAATTTAGATTTAGAAAGGACATAGCAAGTACTGGTTTTCGAACAGAGTTGTAGATGCGTGAACAATCTTCCGAGTACTGTGATAGAGGCTAGGACCTTGGGTGGCTTTAAAAAGAGATTGGACAAATATATGAGTGGGAGGGGCTGGGTTTGATTTGTGTCGTGAGTACGGGAATAAATTCTTAGGTAGTGGTGGTTTTAATAAGGACCTGCCTTGTATGGGCCAGAGGCCTTCTGCAGTGTTCCTCCATTCTTATGTTCTTATGTTATGTTCTTATGTTCTTAAATATTCTGTTAGTGGGACGGATTGTGAAGGACCTGCCTAGTATGGGCCAACAGGCCTGCTGCAGTGTTCCTCACTTTCTTAGTGAATGAATGGTTCAGAGAACCGACGAGTTGGTAAATTAGACACATATGCAACACTTGGGTATCTTTATTAAGAAAACGTTTCGCCACACGTGGCTTCATCAGTCCATACAAGGAGAATCGTGAAGAACAGAGGAGGTGAGGTTGTGGCCCTCAATCTTGAGACGATGTTGTCAGTCATCAATCTTGAATAGAATAACAGCATATGAGCAGAGGAGTTTATATACTGTAGACAGGAGAGGTGCAGCAGTTGTAGGAGGTGTCAATTTGTTCAATGTGGAAGTAGGTCTGCCAAGGAATAGGCAAGCGAAGAAATCCCTGTATTAAGATCCAAGATGTTGCAGTGTCCAGACAGGATGTGAATGAATGGTTCAGAGAACCGACAGTTGTAAATCTAGATTTTCATATGCAGACACTTGGGTACTTTGCTTTAGAAAACTGCTGCACAACTAAGTTTATACATGCTAGGAATTGCATGAGTAGGCGAAAATACGAACACTGTCACAAGGTTCGTAGGGTCGAGTCTCCGTCGGCCAGAGATCAGTGTTTGTGAATATTTCGCCTGCTCTTGCGAATTCCTAGCATTGTATAAATCTCTAGTTGTGTCGATGCATGCAGGGATGAGATGAAAAGCTGTAAGCCTTCCTGCCTGAAAGCTGGCTGCCTTGGAATAACGTCTAGCGAAAGCTGGATGCCAAGGTATTGGTCCAGTGTGGTACGGTCGGTAAAGCACTGCGTTCCTGTCACAAGGTTCGTAGGGTCGAGTCTCCGTCGGCCAGAGATCAGTGTTTGTGAATATTTCGCCTGCTCTTGCGAATTCCTAGCATTGTATAAATCTCTAGTTGTGTCGATGCATGCAGGGGATGAGATGAAAAGCTGTAAGCCTTCCTGCCTGAAAGCTGGTTGCCTTGGAATAACGTCTAGCGAAAGCTGGATGCCAAGGTATTGGTCCAGTGTGGTACGGTCGGTAAGCACTGCGTTCCTGTCACAAGGTTCGTAGGGTCGAGTCTCCGTCGGCCAGAGATCAGTGTTTGTGAATATTTCGCCTGCTCTTGCGAATTCCTAGCATTGTATAAATCTCTAGTTGTGTCGATGCATGCAGGGGATGAGATGAAAAGCTGTAAGCCTTCCTGCCTGAAAGCTGGCTGCCTTGGAATAACGTCTAGCGAAAGCTGGATGCCAAGGTATTGGTCCAGTGTGGTACGGTCGGTAAAGCACTGCGTTCCTGTCACAAGGTTCGTAGGGTCGAGTCTCCGTCGGCCAGAGATCAGTGTTTGTGAATATTTCGCCTGCTCTTGCGAATTCCTAGCATTGTATAAATCTCTAGTTGTGTCGATGCATGCAGGGGATGAGATGAAAAGCTGTAAGCCTTCCTGCCTGAAAGCTGGTTGCCTTGGAATAACGTCTAGCGAAAGCTGGATGCCAAGGTATTGGTCCAGTGTGGTACGGTCGGTAAAGCACTGCGTTCCTGTCACAAGGTTCGTAGGGTCGAGTCTCCGTCGGCAGAGATCAGTGTTTGTGAATATTTCGCCTGCTCTTGCGAATTCCTAGCATTGTATAAATCTCTAGTTGTGTCGATGCATGCAGGGGATGAGATGAAAAGCTGTAAGCCTTCCTGCCTGAAAGCTGGCTGCCTTGGAATAACGTCTAGCGAAAGCTGGATGCCAAGGTATTGGTCCAGTGTGGTACGGTCGGTAAAGCACTGCGTTCCTGTCACAAGGTTCGTAGGGTCGAGTCTCCGTCGGCCAGAGATCAGTGTTTGTGAATATTTCGCCTGCTCTTGCGAATTCCTAGCAATATATATACATAATATATATATATATATATATATATATATATATATATTATATATATATATACTATATATATATACTATATATATATATATATATACTATATATATATAATATATATATATATACTATATATATATACTTTTATATATATATATACTATATATATATAAAATATATATATATACTATATATATATACTATATATATATATATATACTATATATATATAATATATATATATATATACTATATATATATAATATATATATATATAATATATATATATATAATATATATATATATAATATATATATAATATATATATATACTATATATATATATATACTATATATATACTATATATATACTTTTATATATATATATATAAATATATACTATATATATATTCACAAATCAGTGTTTGTGAATATTTCGCCTGCTCTTGCGAATTCCTAGCATTGTATAAATCTCTAGTTGTGTCGATGCATGCAGGGGATGAGATGAAAAGCTGTAATCCACCTGCCTGAAAGCTGGCTGCCTTGGATCAACGTCTAGCGTGAGCTGGATGCCAAGGTATTGGTCCAGTGTGGTACGGTCGGTAAAGCACTGCGTTCCTGTCACAAGGTTCGTAGGGTCGAGTCTCCGTCGGCCAGAGATCAGTGTTTATATATATATATATATATATATATATATATATATATATATATATATATATATATATATACTATATATGGGAGACCCAGAAGACCCGCAAATATGAAGACCTTCCCTCTTGCTATAACTTCATCCCAATAGGGTCGGAGACCCATGGAGCATGGGGCAAGTGTGCTCTAAAGTTTCTCAAGGAGCTGGGTGGAAAACTCATCATAGAAACCAAGGACCACAGGGCGACCAGCTTCCTCTTTCAGAGACTCAGTGTTGCGATCCAGAGGGGAAATGCCTGCAGTATTCTGGGCACGCGGCCCACTGCCGGGGAGTTGGACGAAGTATTTGACATGTAGCTCTGAGTTGTTATCTATGTTGTTTTACTCCCCATTGTTTTTTGTCTTGAAATAAAGTTTGTAAAAAAAAGATGGGGTGGTAGGGGAAGTGGAATATTCAAATGGCTTCAGAAAGAAATCTAAATATTCGTCCTTGAAGTCTTTTTATCCACTTCTCCGAGGCAATGGGTCCCACAATTGACACCAGAGGTGGACCCCATCCTATATAAAAAAAAATATATATATATATAGTATATATATAATATATATATATACTATATATATACTATATATATAAATACTATATAAACCCACTCTCATATTTGATATTACTCTTCCGAGTATCTAAAATTTATAATTTAATATATTTTTTATGCATACAATAAAAAAACAAAGAAAATTCTGTGCCTAGTCGAATATTTTTGTTTGAAAAATACAAAATGAAAATTACTATGTAAGTTATTTATATAATCTGGTTAATTACAAACTTTTTAATAATATGTACATTAAAATATTATTTCCAAATTATTTTAAGAAAAATTGTAGGAAAAGTTAAATAGAAAAGTATTTTAAAAATTACCTTAAAATTTCATGCATACACCAGATACATTCCAAGGTAGGTAGTGTGTGTGTGTGTGTGAACTCATCGATAAGTGGTTGCAAGGGTCTAGGTTCAGCTCCTGGACCACTCTCTTCGTGGTTCCCTACTGCAGGCTTCTCACTCTACCGTCAGGTGGTTCGCTCTACCACTCTACCGTCAGGTGGTTCCCATGGCTTCTACCACTCTACCGTCAGGTGGTTCCTGGCTTCTACCACTCTACCGTCAGGTGGTTCCTGGCTTCTACCACTCTACCGTCAGGTGGTTCCTGGCTTCTACCACTCTACCGTCAGGTGGTTCCTGGCTTCTACCACTCTACCGTCAGGTGGTTCCTGGCTTCTACCACTCTACCGTCAGGTGGTTCCTGGCTTCT
The DNA here is from genome assembly GCA_009830355.1 of Cherax destructor. Lineage (NCBI taxonomy): Eukaryota > Metazoa > Arthropoda > Malacostraca > Decapoda > Parastacidae > Cherax > Cherax destructor. Next base: position 4,114 of record WNWK01006784.1, read on the forward strand.
ACCACTCTACCGTCAGGTGGTTCCTGGCTTACCACTCTACCGTCAGGTGGTTCCTGGCTTCTACCACTCTACCGTCAGGTGGTTCCTGGCTTCTGCTACCACTCTACCGTCAGGTGGTTCCTGGCTTCTACCACTCTACCGTCAGGTGGTTCCTGGCTTCTACCACTCTACCGTCAGGTGGTTCCTGGCTACTCTACCATGGCTCTCCACCGTCAGGTGGTTCCTGGCTTCTACCACTCTACCGTCAGGTGGTTCCTGGCTTCTACCACTCTACCGTCAGGTGGTTCCTGGCTTCTACCACTCTACCGTCAGGTGGTTCCTGGCTTCTACCACTCTACCGTCAGGTGGTTCCTGGCTTCTACCACTCTACCGTCAGGTGGTTCCTGGCTTCTACCACTCTACCGTCAGGTGGTTCCTGGCTTCTACCACTCTACCGTCAGGTGGTTCCTGGCTTCTACCACTCTACCGTCAGGTGGTTCCTGGCTTCTACCACTCTACTCGTCAGGTGGTTCCTGGCTTCTACCACTCTACCGTCAGGTGGTTCCTGGCTTCTACCACTCTACCGTCAGGTGGTTCCTGGCTTCTACCACTCTACCGTCAGGTGGTTCCTGGCTTCTACCACTCTACCGTCAGGTGGTTCCTGGCTTCTACCACTCTACGTCAGGTGGTTCCTGGCTTCTACCACTCTACCGTCAGGTGGTTCCTGGCTTCTACCACTCTACCGTCAGGTGGTTCCTGGCTTCTACCACTCTACCGTCAGGTGGTTCCTGGCTTCTACCACTCTACCGTCAGGTGGTTCCTGGCTTCTACCACTCTACCGTCAGGTGGTTCCTGGCTTCTACCACTCTACCGTCAGGTGGTTCCTGGCTTCTACCACTCTACCGTCAGGTGGTTCCTGGCTTCTACCACTCTACCGTCAGGTGGTTCCTGGCTTCTACCACTCTACGTCAGGTGGTTCCTGGCTTCTACCACTCTACGTCAGGTGGTTCCTGGCTTCTACCACTCTCGTCAGGTGGTTCCTGGCTTCTACCACTCTACGTCAGGTGGTTCCTGGCTTCTACCACTCTACGTCAGGTGGTTCCTGGCTTCTACCACTCTACGTCAGGTGGTTCCTGGCTTCTACCACTCTACCGTCAGGTGGTTCCTGGCTTCTACCACTCTACCGTCAGGTGGTTCCTGGCTTCTACCACTCTACGTCAGGTGGTTCCTGGCTTCTACCACTCTACGTCAGGTGGTTCCTGGCTTCTACCACTCTACCGTCAGGTGGTTCCTGGCTTCTACCACTCTACGTCAGTGGTTCGGCTTCTACCACTCTACGTCAGGTGGTTCCGCTACCACTCTACGTCAGGTGGTTCTGCTTCTACCACTTACGTCAGGTGGTTCCTGGCTCTACCACTCTACCGTCAGGTGGTTCCAGGCTTCTACCACTCTACCGTCAGGTGGTTCCTGGCTTCTATCACTCTACTGTCAGGTGGTTCCGCTGCTTGACTAAAAAACTGAATACTTCGTAACAACGCTGTAACTCGTTTGTGTTTTCAACTTCCAGTTGTGCCCTCGTCTTCTTGTTCATAGTCTCTCGAACAATTTGTCCTTGTTCACCATATCAGTTTGTCAGTATTTTGTACGTTATCATATTCCCCTAATCCTACCTTCCTCTGATGTCCTCAGATTAAGTTCCATTAATGTCTCTTCCTTGGACATACCAGTCAGCTCAGCGACTAGTCTCCTTGCAAACCTTTGCACTTTTTCCAGTTTCATGAGATGTTTGACCAAGTGTAGATAACATATAGGTTAAATAAGATTCGTCAGGAAACAGCACAAGTGTTTCTTGACTTGCTGCAGTAGTTATTCGGTTGATGAATGTCCGTCTCAGGCGATATGCTCAGTACAATACTCATCAACCCTCCCCCGTCCTCGAGTGAGATTTGGGTCATTGAACATCACGATTTCTGACGTATTAGACCTTATGATATCTGCCTCCTCATGACATTTACCTCCACCACTGCCTCATCCAAATCACTGAGCCTTCAAACTAAAGAAATACTTCCTTACATCCCCATGGATTACGTTTGTCTTCAGCTTCCACCTATATTCCTTTGAAAATGGTCATTTTAATGCAATATTTCTAATCTCTGTTCTATCAATTCTACTTAAGATCATTTTCCTCTTTTGGATTAAAGGTATACAATACAGATAAGTTTATAAATAAGACACTTATTCTACACTGTGATTTCTTATTGTTGAAGAATGAGACATTTGTGTAACATTTGGAAATTTTTATTGATGAAACGTTTCGCCCGCCAGTGTCTTCTTCTGTCCAATACAGAGGAGACCGGTGGAAGATGAGGAGGAGTTTGCATTGATAAAGTCACTGGCTGGCGAGAAACTTCTCAGTTAAGATTCCCAAATGTTCACAAGTCTCTGTCAATTTTCTGAAACATTGACATCAAACCTTATTGTAGGGATACTTTGTTTGTTCCTCATATCTGTTTCATGTCCCAGTATTACAATTAAAAGAAACTGTTGTACAAACAAAACGTCTCTATAATAAACATAACTAGGTGTTGCCCAAGTCTTATTCATCATAACTAGGTGTTGCCCAAGTCTTATTCATCATAACTAGGTGTTGACCAAGTCTTATTCATCATAACTAGGTGTTGCCCAAGTCTTATTCATCATAACTAGGTGTTGCCCAAGTCTTATTCATCATAACTAGGTGTTGCCCAAGTCTTATTCATCATAACTAGGTGTTGCCCAAGTCTTATTCATCATAACTAGGTGTTGCCCAAGTCTTATTCATCATAACTAGGTGTTGCCAAGTCTTATTCATCATAACTAGGTGTTGCCAAAGTCTTATTCATCATAACTAGGTGTTGCCAAAGTCTTATTCATCATAACTAGGTGTTGCCCAAGTCTTATTCATCATAACTAGGTGTTGACCAAGTCTTATTCATCATAACTAGGTGTTGTCCAAGTCTTATTCATCATAACTAGGTGTTGCCCAAGTCTTATTCATCATAACTAGGTGTTGCCCAAGTCTTATTCATCATAACTAGGTGTTGCCCAAGTCTTATTCATCATAACTAGGTGTTGCCCAAGTCTTATTCATCATAACAGGTGTTGCCCAAGTCTTATTCATCATAACTAGGTGTTGTCCAAGTCTTATTCATCATAACTAGGTGTTGCCCAAGTCTTATTCATCATAACTAGGTGTTGCCCAAGTCTTATTCACCAGTTTATTACTATTATTTTGATCTAAGACTGGCTGTTATTTAATATAGTGTCTTTATATACTATATGAAATATTTATCTGTATTTAAACACTTTGCTGCTGCTGCTGTTATTAAGTGTTGTTGCTGCTGCTGTTATTAAGTGTTGTTGCTGCTGCTGTCATTAAGTGTTGTTGCTGCTGCTGTCATTAAGTGTTGTTGCTGCTGCTGTCATTAAGTGTTGTTGCTGCTGCTGTCATTAAGTGTTGTTGCTGCTCCTGTCATTAAGTGTTGTTGCTGCTCCTGTTATTAAGTGTTGTTGCTGCTCCTGTTATTAAGTGTTGTTGCTGCTCCTGTTATTAAGTGTTGTTGCTGCTCCTGTTATTAAGTGTTGTTGCTGCTCCTGTTATTAAGTGTTGTTGCTGCTCCTGTTATTAAGTGTTGTTGCTGCTCCTGTTATTAAGTGTTGTTGCTGCCTGTTATTAAGTGTTGTTGCTGCTCCTGTTATTAAGTGTTGTTGCTGCTGCTGTTATTAAGTGTTGTTGCTGCTGCTGTTATTAAGTGTTGTTGCTGCTGCTGTTATTAAGTGTTGTTGCTGCTGCTGTTATTAAGTGTTGTTGCTGCTGCTGTTATTAAGTGTTGTTGCTGCTGCTGTTATTAAGTGTTGTTGCTGCTGCTGTTATTAAGTGTTGTTGCTGCTGCTGTTATTAAGTGTTGTTGCTGTTGCTGTTATTAAGGGTAGTTGCTGTTGCTGTTATTAAGGGTAGTTGCTGTTGCTGTTATTAAGGGTAGTTGCTGCTGCTGTTATTAATTGTTGCTGCTGTTTTTATTCATGTTGCTGCACTTTACGTTTTTGTTGATGTTTGTGCTGGTTATTGGGAGTTTCAAGTCTATCAGCTACTCTAGGGTCATGAAGGCTGCATGTAACCTGATCACCCCCAGTCAAGAATACTACTGTAATTCCTTAATTAGGAATTACAGTGTATATACACAGACGTACACCTCTATTCTGGTGACTTGTCTGCACGAGAATAGGTTAAAGTTGCCTGTGTTTATCAAAGGCAAGTAGATCTACTGCTATCCTGTTATGTTCTTTGAGGGATGTTACATTTGTTTGGGTTCAGACTGGCAGCGGAACAGACAAGTCCACAAGTCTCCTGGGTCACTGAAAAGGTCAGAGGTCATTCCCAAGGGTGCCAATCGGGTGTGTAGCTATGGTCAGTGGCACACGTGGATGCCACCTGTTGGTGTTGTTCTTGATTCGCCGGTACTCTCCCGGCCCGGGTCCTTTCCAGATGGTGACCCGGCCTTGGCTCCCTGGCTTGGAAGTGCCTGAGACCTATGGCTCCCATGGGAGGAGGTACAATTACCTCCTCATCTTCTGGGACCAACTGTTCCCAGGCCTAGCCACATTCCCCGCCCTCACGGGGCTCGTAGGGAGAAGCTAGGCCTCTGGTCTGCCAACGGCAGTCTTGGGAGCTGCAGACAGTAGCAAGCTCCAGCTCTGGCACCTTCCCCGCCCCAGAAGGGCACGTGGGAGTGTTCCTCACCCTAGGAAGGCCCGTCGATGCCACCTGGCTCCGACGGTGTAGGGGAATGGCACCACACACCGCCAGCGTCACACCAACATTCATGGACACGTTCTTATTCTAAAACATATTAGCTGATGTTTTCCTCAATGTTAGACCATTGACGTTTCCCGTATTCTTTCAAAATGTATTTTTTTTAAGTCAGATTAAATCAATTTAGTTTGGATTAGACTTATTCACAATCATGGATAGAGTAACCAGATATCCAGAAGCAGTATTAACACTAAAGCAATCCTTAAAGCTTTAACTAAATTTATCTCTTGCTTTGGAATTCCTAAATATATTCAAATTGATCAATGTACTAACTTCACTGCCAAAGCATTTAGGGAAGCATTAACTAGGCTAGGAATAGTTCATAACCTATCCACTGCCTATCATCCTCAAACCAAGGCGCCTTGGAAAGATTCCATCAGACGTTAAAAACAATGATGAGAACATTCTGCATGCATTTTCCTACAGACTGGGATGAATCACTTCCTCTGTTGCTATTCGCAATGAGAGAAACTGTGCAAGAGTCTACAGGGTACAGTCCTTTTGAGCTGATATTTGGGCACAATGTACGAGGTCCTCTACGTGTGCTCAAAGAAAGATGGATGGGAGAAGACGCCTCCACAACCCTCTACAACCCTTCTTCAAGGTTGCAGGTAGCACGTCAGTTGGCTAAGGCTAACTTGAAGGCAGCTCAGAATACGATGAAACAGAGGTATGACAGAAACTCAAAGTTTCGCTTCTTCCATCCAAGAGATAAGGTGTTGGTACAGGAGCCTATACATGGCCACACCTTGAAAGCTAGATTTACGGGACCAATGTAAATCGTAAGTAAATTATCTGATGTAAATTATGTGGTATCTCCCCTTGACAAGACCTCAAAAGGCAAAACTTACCACATTAATCAAATTAAAGCCTTTAATACACCAGATAAAGTCCCAGTAATGACTCTGTCCTCTGCCTCTGATGACCCTGACTCTTTGCACTCTGAGATTAATGTAAAGCTTCCAAATTCGGTCCTCCTCAAGGACCCTAACCCTTTAATGTTGGGTTTGACCAAGTCTCAAGTAACTAATTTAACTGCGCTCCTACAGTCTTATCCTGATATTTTTTCGGATGTGCCGAAAAAATATACATTAGGATATCATGATGTAGATGTTGGAAACTCTAAACCTATTAAACTCTCCCCCTACAGAGCTAATCCTGAAAATCAGAGGCTACTTCAACAGGAGGTAGAATTTCTGTTAGAGCATGGGTTAGTGGAGGAGTCATCTAGTCCGTGGGCTTCACCGTGCATCCTTGTTAACAAAGCTGATGGAGGGATTCGAATGTGCACAGATTACCGTAAGGTGAATGAAGTCACAGTTGCAGATGCCTATCCTCTGCCACGTCTGGATGATGTAATCGACTTTGTGGGTAAGGCTACTTTTGTATCCAAATTGGACCTTTAACAGATAAAGCGAAGGAAATCTCTGCCTTCGTAATTCCAGGTCATTATCAGTATACAGTGACCCCCTTCGGAATGAAAAACTCTCCTGCATCATTCCAGAGACTTATCCATCAGGCTATTAAAGGACTTGAAGGCACGGCAGCTTACCTAGATGACATAGTTGTTGTGTCGGACACTTGGGACCAACATGTGTTTAGGCTTAAGGCTCTCTTTGAGACCTTCCAGAGTTTTCATTTAACTGTTAATTTATCAAAGTCATCCTTTGGCCAATCTACTATTATTTTTTTTTGGGCCATGCAGTAGGTAGTGGCAAAGTGGCCCCTAAATTTGCAAAAATTCTGGCCATTAAAAATTATCCAGTACTCCCTGACAGGAAATCCCTTCAACGTTTTCTAGGGATGGTAGGGTTTTACAGAAGATTCTGTAAAAAAAATGCAGATATTGTTGCACCTCTAACCTCACTTACCAGTCACAAAGTTCCCTTTAATTGGACCCCAGAATGTGAAGATGCTTTTACGAAAGCAAAGAGATTACTTTGTACTGCACCCATTCTTTTGTCTCCAGACTTTTCAAAACCATTTTCTTTGCAGAGTGATGCTTGTGAGTCTGGGGTGGGAGCAGTGCTTCTGTAATCTGGGGACAATGGGTTGCAGCCTGTGGCATATTTTTCGGCCAAATACCAACCACACCAGAGGGCCTACTCCACTATAGAGAAGGAGGCCCTGGCTCTACTACTGGCATTGGAGCATTTTGATGTCTACGTGGGCAAGTCCTCACAGGTGGTCACCATCTACAGCGACCACAACCCCTCTGGTGTATATCCAACACATGAAAAACAACAATACAAGACTCATGCATTGGAGTATTAGGCTGCAACCCTACAATGTAAAATTTATACACATCCCTGGCAAAAATAATATGCTAGCTGATGTGTTGTCCAGAAGTCATTGCATTTAGTTAGGATGTGTTAGGGACTTTGGGTGGAACCAGCCCTTTTTTTCCCCTAGTGGGGTTTTTTTTTTTAGTGGGGAGGTGCCTGCTACCGACCGCAGGCACCTTGGACCTACGCTAGCCCTACCGTCTGCTGTCTCACTCTTAAGTTTAAAGCCGGACTTTATGTCTTGAGAAAAGTTTAGCTTTATCTAATGAGCCGGATGATTGAGGGGAAAGGCGGTCCCATTATTATAATGTGCCATGGCGGCACTCTACCCATTTGAGGTGGAAGCCTAGTCCTGAGCCCTCTTGGGGTGGGGGTGTTGCATGCAAAGAGTACGTAACCTTTATTCGGAGCATGTCAAACACACCCACATAGGCTCCCCTCCAACCAGCGAACCATCGTTAAGGGTTTGAGATGGGGCCCCATCATCAAATCAACGACTCGGTTCAGCCAATTATAATGCGAGTTTAACAATGACAAAGGTGACGTGGATGCCACTCACAGTTTGTCATTGGAATTCCTGCATTGAGCTGGTTGTCTCTGTCTTTTGGCTGCTGTTTTGCCTTGACGACCATGGCTTGTATTATTATTATTATTACTCTCTGTACATAGTGTACATACTTGTACAAACCCCTATCTTATAATTGGTGAAGGAAAAGACAAAAGTCTGATATAATCATAATTGCTTGGTAAAGGAAATACAAATTCAAAGCATTTTGTATTGTGTTTCTTTGCTCCAAGCTCCCTTTTACACTCAGGCTAACAGGCCATTGAACCTGAGGTTGTAATACTGCTGCTGTTATTAAGTGTTGTTGCTGTTATTAAGTGTTGTTGCTGTTATTAAGTGTTGTTGCTGTTATTAAGTGTTGTTGCTGTTATTAAGTGTTGTTGCTGTTATTAAGTGTTGTTGCTGTTATTAAGTGTTGTTGCTGTTATTAAGTGTTGTTGCTGTTATTAAGTGTTGTTGCTGTTATTAAGTGTTGTTGCTGTTATTAAGTGTTGTTGCTGTTATTTAGTGTTGTTGCTGTTATTTAGTGTTGTTGCTGTTATTTAGTGTTGTTGCTGTTATTTAGTGTTGTTGCTGTTAAGTGTTGTTGCTGTTAAGTGTTATTATAAGTGTTGTTGCTGCTGTTTTTATTCATGTTGCTGCACTTTATGTTGTTGCTGTTTGTGCTGGTTATTGGGAGTTTCAAGTCTATCAGCTACTCTAGGGTCATGAAGGCTGCATGTAACTTGATCACCTCTGGATCGCAACACTGAGTCTCTGAAAGAGGAAGCTGGCCGCCCTGTGGTCCTTGGTTTCTATGATGAGTTTTTCATCCAGCTCTTTTAGAAATATAATATATATATATATATATATATATATATATATATATATATATATATATATATATATATATGTGTGTGTATGTGTGTGTGTGTGTATGTGGAGAGAGAGAGAGAGAGAGAGAGAGAGAGAGAGAGAGAGAGAGAGAGAGAGAGAGAGAGAGAGAGAGAGAGAGAGAGAGAGTTATTGTGGTAGGGGATCTAAATTATAAAGTGGGAGAAACATGTAGAGAGGGTGTGGTAGGTAAGTTTGGGGTGCCAGGTGTAAATGATAATGGGAGCCCTTTGATTGAACTTTGTATAGAAAGGGGTTTAGTTATAGGTAATACATATTTTAAGAAAAAGAGAATAAATAAGTATATAAGATATGATGAAGAAGGGGTGTTAATGTTGCAGTTTTGTAACTGTGGTGTAAAGCACCCCTCTGGCAAGACAGTGATGGAGTGAATGATGATGAAAGTTTTTCTTTTTCGGGCCACCCTGCCTTGGTGGGAATCGGCCGATGTGTTAATAAAAAAAAATGTAGGGCGTAATGACAGTAGTTTGTTGGACTACGTATTGGTAGATAAAAGACTGTTGAGTAGACTTCAGGATGTACATGTTTATAGAGGGGCCACAGATATATCAGATCACTTTTTAGTTGTAGCTACAGTGGGAGTAAAAGGTAGATGGGATACAAGGAAAATAGAAGCAGCAAGTAAGAGAGGTGAAGGTTTATAAACTAAAAGAGGAGGCAGTTAGGGTAAGATATAAACAACTATTGGAGGATAGATGGGCTAGTGAGAGTGTAGGCAATGGGGTCGAAGATGTATGGGGTAGGTTTAAAAATGTAGTGTTAGTGTGTTCAGCAGAAGTTTGTGATTACAGGAAAGTGGGTGAGGGAGGAAAGAAGAGCGATTGGTGGAATTATGATGTAAAGAGAGAAAAGTTAGCATATGAGACGTTTTTAAAAAGTACATATGATGCAAGGAGGAAAGAGTATATATAGAGAAAAAAAAGAGGTTAAGAGAGTGGTGAAGCAATGTAAAAAGAGAGCAAATGAGAGTGGGTGAGATGTTATCAACAAATTTTGTTGAAAATCAGAAACAGTTTTGGAGTGAGATTAATAAGTTGAGGAAGCCTAGAGAACAAATGAATATGACAGTTAAAAATAGGAGAGGAGAGTTATTAAATGGAGAGTTAGAGGTATCGGGAAGATGGAAGGAATATTTTGAGAAGTTGTTAAATGTTGATGAAGACAGTGAAGCTGTGATTTTGTGTATAGGGCAAGGAGGAATAACATCTTGTAGGAGTGTGGAAGAGCCTGTTGTGAGTGTGGGGGAAGTTTGAGAGGCAGTGGGTAGAATGAAAGGGGGTAAGGCAGCTGGGATTGATGGGATAAAGATAGAAATGTTAACAGCAGGTGGGGATATAGTTTTGGAGTGGTTGGTGCTATTATTTAATAAATGTATGGAAGAGGGTAAGGTACCTAGGGATTGGCAGAGAGCGTGTATAGTTCCTTTGTATAAAGGCAAAGGGGACAAAAGAGAGTGCAAAAATTATAGGGGAATAAGTCTGTTGAGTGTACCTTGTTATTATTGAAAGACTTAAGAGTAAGACGGAGAGCACGATAGCAGATGAACAAGGGGGCTTTAGGAAAGGTAGGGGGTGTGTAGACCAAGTGTTTACAGTGAAACATATAGGTGAACAGTATTTGGATAAGGGTAAAGAGGTTTTTGTGGCATTTATATATTTGGAAAAGGCATATGATAGGGTGGATAGGGGGGGCAATGTGGCAGATGTTGCAGGTGTATGGAATAGGAGGTAGGTTACTGAAAGCAGTGAAGAGTTTTTATGAGGAGTGAGGCTCAGGTTAGTGTGTAGGAGAGAGGGAGACTATTTCCCAGTAAAAGTAGGCCTTAGACAAGGATGTGTGATGTCACCGTAGTTGTTCAATATATTTATAGCTGGGGTTGTAAGAGAAGTGAATGCGAGGGTCTTAGCAAGAGGTGTGGGGTTAAAAGATAAAGAATCAAATACAAAGTGGGAGTTGCTTTTTGCTGATGACACTGTGCTTTTGGGAGATTCTGAAGAGAAGTTGCAGAGGTTGGCGGATGAATTTGGTAGGGTATGCAAAAGAAGAAAATTGAAAGTGAATATAGGAAAGAGTAAGGTGATGAGGATAACAAAAAGATTAGGTGATGAAAGATTGGATATTAGATTGGAGGGAGAGAGTATGGAGGAGGTGAATGTATTCAGATATTTGGAAGTGGACATGCCAGCAGACGGGTCTATGAAGGATGAGGTGAATCATAGAATTGATGAGGGAACAAGGGTGAGTGGTGCACTTCGGAGTCTGTGGAGACAAAGAACTTTGTCCATGGAAGTAAAGAGGGGAATGTATGAGAGTATAGTTATACCAACACTCTTATATGGGTGTGAAGCATGGGTGATGAATGTTGCAACGAGGAGAAGGCTGGAGGCAGTGGAGATGTCATGTCTGAGGTCAATGTGTGGTGTGAATATTATGCAGAGAATTCAGAGTTTGGAAATTGGGAGGAGGTGCGGGATTACCAAAACTATTATCCAGAGAGCTGAGGAGGGGTTGTTGAGGTGGTTCGGACATGTAGAGAGAATGGAACGAGTCGAGTCAGAATGACTTCGAGTGTATAAATCTGTAGTGGAGGGAAGGCAGGGTAGGGGTTGGCCTAGGAAAGGATGGAGGGAGGGGGTAAATGAGGTTTTGTGTGCGAGGGGCTTGGACTTCCAGCAAGCATGTGTGAGTGTATTTGATAGGAGTGAATGGAGACAAATGGTTTTTCATACTTGACGTGCTGTTGGAGTGTGAGCAAAGTAATATTTATGAAGGGATTCAGGGAAACTGGCAGTCCGGACTTGACACCTGGAGATGGGAAGTACAGTGTCTGCACTCTGAAGGAGTGGTGTTAATGTTGCAGTTTTATAACTGTAGTGTAAAACACCCCTCTGGCAAGACAGTGACTGAGTGAATGATGAAAGTTTTTCTTTTTCGAGCCCCCCTGCCTTGGTGGGAATCGGCCGATGTGTTAATAAAAAAAATGTTTGTGTGTGTGTGTATTACACACATAGAAGCTGTGTAAAAATGTTAATTAGGTCGAGTAACAAACAAAACAATGGTATGTAATCTAATATGGAAAAGCATTTCGACACAAAAACCATTTATGCAACGGATGGACCTATTTATGTCGAAAATAATATTTTGTGTTTCTGTATAACCGGCAGTAATTTATGTCATTTTCCGGCGGTGTAGCCAGCGGCGGGAATACGTAATTACCGGAACCTACCACCCGTCACCCTCCCACCAGGCAACCTCCCGCCTGGCACCCACCCACCAGACAACCTCCCGCCCGGCACCCACCCACCAGACAACCTCCCGCCTGGCAACCTCCCGCCTGGCACCCACCCACCAGGCAACATCCCGCCTGGCACCCACCCACCAGGCAACATCCCGCCTGGCACCCACCCAACAGGCAACATCCCGCCTGGCACCCACCCAACAGGCAACATCCCGCCTGGCACCCACCCAACAGGCAACCTCCCGCCTGGCACCCACCCACCAGGCAACATCCCGCCTGGCACCCACCCACCAGGCAACATCCCGCCAGGCACCCACACGCCTGGTATTCCCTTCCCCATCCAGGATCACTCCAGTACTCCCCTGCCCCTGTTGCAAGTGACAGGGAAGCTTTGTTGGCTTTTGTCTCCACTGTGTAACTATCACACGGAATAAGTGTAACGCAACACCGCTGGTGTATTCAATTTTGATAAAATATATTATTATTATTAACTAGGCCTGTGTACCTTGTACATGTACTTGTAGAAATAAAGAGATTATATATATATATATATATATATATATATATATATAGCCTCGATCACTAGCAGCCAACAACGCCCACAACCCAGCAAACCGCCCCGACGGGATCACCATCTATCCTTGGAAGAATGGCAAGCTCTTAGCATGGGATTATACCTGTGTGTCAACACTGGCTGACACCTACATCCCTCACAGTGTTGGGCGACAGGGAAGGGAGGAGCTGCTGACCACAGAGACGAGTACAAAATCGGCAAGTACAGGGACATAAGCCAACAGTATAAATTTGTCCCAGTGGGATCAGAGACCTTGGGAGCGTGGGGAAAAAATGCAACACGTTTCCTTAAAGAACTGGGTTCCAGACTCATCGACACCACCAGGGACCCAAGGGCAGCCACGTTCATGTTCCAGCGTCTCAGCGTGGCCATCCAGAGGGGAAATGCATGCTGCATACTTGGCTCGCGTCCGGCTTCGGAGGAGCTGGAGGAGATTCATAATCTTTGACATATTGTACCATTGTATTCATGTTCATGTTTGTGTTTTCTATAAATGTATTCTGTCTATTAATAAAGCATTTATATATATATATATATATATATATATATATATATATATATATATATATATATATATATATATAAAGCTTCAGTTTGTAGACAAGTATTCCACTCCTCTCCTGCCTCTAACTCCCTCCCACGACCCCCACTACTACCCGCCTGGGACCCTCTGCTTTCTCCCACGACCCCCACTACTACCCGCCTGGGACCCTCTGCTTTCTCCAACGACCCCCACTACTACCCGCCTGGGACCCTCTGCTTTCTCCAACGACCCCCACTACTACCCGCCTGGGACCCTCTGCTCCCTCCCACGACCCCCACTACTACCCGCCTGGGACCCTCTGCTCCCTCCCACGACCCCCACTACTACCCGCCTGGGACCCTCTGCTTTCTCCCACGACCCCACTACTACCCACCTGGGACCCTCTGCTTTCTCCCACGACCCCCACTACTACCCGCCTGGGACCCTCTGCTTTCTCCCACGACCCCCACTACTACCCACCTGGGACCCTTTGCTTTCTCCCACGACTCCCACTACACCCGCCTTGGACCCCCTGCTCTCTTCCAGGACCATTTCAGCTACCCGCCTTGGATCGTCTGCTCTCTCCCAGGACCCCCACAGCTATCAGCCTGGGACCCCCTGCTCTTTCCTAGGACCCCCACAGCAACCAGCCTGAGACCCCCTGCTCTCTCCCAGGACCCCACAGCTACCATCCTGGGACCCCCTGCTCTCTCCCAGGACCTCCTGCTCTCTCCCAGAACCCCACAGCTACCAGCCTGGGACCCCCTGCTCTCTCCCAGGACCCCAACAGCTACCAGCCTGGGACCCCCTTCTCTTTCCCAGGACTCCCACAGCTACCAGCCTGGGACCTCCTGCTCTCTCCCAGAACCCCACAGCTACCAGCCTGGGACCCCTGCTCTCTCCCAGGACCCCAACAGCTACCAGCCTGGGACCCCTTCTCTTCCCAGGACCCCACAGCTACCAGCCTGGGACCCCTTGCTTTCTCCCAGGACCCCACAGCTACCAGCCTGGAACCCCTGCTTTCTCCCAGGACCCCACAGCTACCAGCCTGGGACCCCTGCTCTCTCCCAGGACCCCCACAGCTACCAGCCTGGGCCCCCCTGCCTCTCCCAGGACCCCACAGGTACCAGCCTGACCCCTGCTCTCTTCCAGGACCCCCACAGCTGACCCCTGCCTGGGCACCAGCCGGGGCTCTCTCCCAGGACCTCAACAGCTACCAGCCTGGGACCCCTTCTCTTTCCCAGGACCCCCACAGCTACCAGCCTGGGACCTCCTGCTCTCTCCCAGAACCCCACAGCTACCAGCCTGGGACCCCCTGCTCTCTCCCAGGACCCCAACAGCTACCAGCCTGGGACCCCCTTCTCTTTCCCAGGACCCCCACAGCTACCAGCCTGGGACCCCTTGCTCTCTCCCAGGACCCCACAGCTACCTGCCTGGAACCCCCTGCTTTCTCCCAGGACCCCACAGCTACCAGCCTGGGACCCCCTGCTCTCTCCCAGGACCCCCACATTTACCAGCCTGGGACCCCCTGCTCTTTCCCAGGACCCCAACAGCTACCAGCCTGGGACCCCCTGCTCTCTCCCAGGACCCCACAGGTACCAGCCTTTGACCCCCTGCTCTCTTCCAGGACCCCCACAGCTACCAGTCTGGGACCCCTGCTCTTTCCCAGTACCCCCACAGCTACCAGCCTGGGACCCCCTGCTCTCTCCCAGGACCCCACAGCTACCAGCCTGGGACCCCCTGCTCTCTCCCAGGACCCCCACAGCTACCAGCCTGGGACCCCCTGCTCTTTCCCAGGACCCCACAGCTACCAGCCTGGGACCCCCTGCTCTCTCCCAGGACCCCACAGCTTCCAGCCTGGGACCCCCTGCTCTCTCCCAGGACCCCACAGCAACCAGCCTGGGACCCCCTGCTCTCTCCCAGGACCCCACAGCTACCAGCCTAGGGCCACTACCTACGATACACTGGTATGGCTTTCTAAGATTACTTCCACAAAACAATGTTATTTTTAATAAAATTGGCAAATTGTCAGTTATAGATCATCATTATGAAGAACCTTTATCCAAACACGCTGCTCCAGTGGTGCAAGTTTCAAGCCGATCGCAAAAGATATTCTCACGTATTTACATGAAAACCAGATATTCCCACCTTTTAATGTAAAAGAAATCCTAATAGTTATAATCATAACCATGATTTTAAAGAGGCTGAAAGGTAAGCCAGTGGAAGGCCTCGGTCAGATGACCAAAACCTCCAACTGCTGGTCATCATTTGACCTAACACAGGCGTCAGGAAACTACTTGTCTTGTTTCCTGACAAACTGTGTAAATTTTCCCCTCTGCGTCCTTAAACTGCGTTGAACGTTCCATAGTACGGAATTATTTGGTGTTATGAGGTTCTAAGCGCTTAAGGCACAGAAAGTAATTGATTTTTAAATAAAATTTGAATACTATTGGCACTTAGACCAACAATAATTTGAACCTTCTTCGAAGTGGAATACACCAGCATTCAAAGTTTTATGTCGATCGGAAGACACATTCTCAAGTTATCGCACAAACAACGTTCTGTATTTAAGAATGGCATTTAACACAAATCAACAGCAATGAAAGCCAACTTCTGAGTAACAAAACCAGCGTCGAAACTTTTAAATTACCAATAGAAGAACTATCTAGTAATTCTAAAATTGGCAACTACAAAACTAAGTAATTATTTAAACTTTTTTCTAAGATATGCAAGCAATAAAAGTTTGAAGCTGACCAGGAGAAGCATTACAAAGTTTTTTTTTCCTACTCACTGTCTCCCACTGAGGCAAGGTGAACTAAAAAGAAAAACACCCCCTTTTGAGGGGCTTAGTTCCTAGGCCTTTGTGTATCCTTATACTCTTGTGCTACCATCCACAGGATGAATATGGAGTGAACAATAAATTACCCTCTTCGGCGGTAATATATATAATCCAGAATCACTAGTTGTGCACTAATAATAATTACTGTTGAGAACTATAGAGTATTCGTAACATTTAGGCAAGTTTACCCATCAACGTCCAGACCCACTCTCTTCATCCATGTAAACACTGAACTTTGTATTGGAATGTAGAGTGATTGTACCTTGGACATGTGATGGAATGTGTGTGTGCTATAATATTCACCAGGACTGTCCTTACAGTGTCCTATAATATTCACCAGGACTGTCCTTACAGTGTCCTATAATATTCACCAGGACAGTCCTTACAGTGTGCTATAATATTTACCAGGACTGTCCTTACAGTGTGCTATAATATTTACCAGGACAGTCCTTACAGTGTGCTATAATATTTACCAGGACTGTCCTTACAGTGTGCTATAATATTTACCAGGACAGTCCTTACAGTGTGCTATAATACTCACCAGGACAGTCCTTACAGTGTGCTATAATACTCACCAGGACAGTCCTTACAGTGTGCTATAATACTCACCAGGACAGTCCTTACAGTGTGCTATAATATTCACCAGGACAGTCCTTACAGTGCGCTATAATACTCACCAGGACAGTCCTTACAGTGTGCTATAATATTCACCAGGACAGTACTTACAGTGTGTGCTATAATATTCACCAGGACAGTCCTTACAGTGTGTGCTATAATATTCACCAGGACAGTCCTTACAGTGTGCTATAATATTCACCAGGACAGTCCTTACAGTGTGCTATAATATTCACCAGGACAGTCCTTACAGTGTGTGCTATAATATTCGCCAGGACAGTCCTTACAGTGTGCTATAATATTCACCAGGACAGTCCTTACAGTGTGCTATAATATTCGCCAGGACAGTCCTTACAGTGTGCTATAATATTCGCCAGGACAGTCCTTACAGTGTGCTATAATATTCGCCAGGACAGTCCTTACATGGGTACCAGTCTTACGACGACCCTTGTGCGAGAGCGAGGGAGTGTGTGTGTGTGTCTACCTACCTGGAGTCTACCTGGAGGGTATTCCTTGGATCAACGCCCCGGCGGCCCGGTCCATGACCAGGCCTCCTGGTGTATCAGGGCCTGATCAACGAGGCTATTACTGCTGGCGGCACGTAGTCCAACGTACGAACCACAGCCCGGCTGATCTGGCAATGACTTTAGGTATCTGTTCAGCTCTCTCTTGAAGGCAACCAGGGGTCTATTGGTAATTCTCCTTATGCCTTGTGGGAGGCTGTTTAACAGTCTTGGGCCCCGGACACTTACTGTGTTTTCTCTTAGTGTAGCAGTGACGCCCCTACTCTTCACTGGGGGTATGTTACATCGCCTGCCAAGTCTTTTGCTTTCGTAGGGAGTGATTTCTGTGTGCAGGTTAGGGACCAGTCCCTCCAGAATCTTCCAGGTGTTGATTATATCTCTCTCGCCTGCGCTCCAGTGAGTACAAGTCAAGTGCTTCCAAGCGTTCCCAGTAGTTAAGGTGTTTGATGGAATTTTAAAGGTTCTCTACATTCTCTAGATCTGCAATTTCACCTGCCTTGAATGGGGATGTTAATGTACAGCAGTATTCCAGCCTAGAGAGAACAAGTGATTTAAAAAGGATCATCATTGGCTTAGCATCTCTTGTCTTGAATGTTCTCATTATCCATCCTATCAGTTTCCTCGCAGATGTGATAGTGGTATTGTTGTGGTCCTTGAAGGTGAGATCTTCGGACATTACCACTTCCATGTCCTTCACATTACTTATCCGCTCTATTGTGTGATTAGAGTTTGAAATATACTCAGTCCTAGCTATTATTTCCTCCAGTTTTCCATAACGGAGTAGTTGGAATTTGTCTTCATTGAACATCATATTGTTCTCTGTTGCCCATTGGAAAACTTGGTTTATATCTTCTTGGAGATTTGCCGTGTCCTCAATGGATGACAGTCTCATGCAGATCCTAGTATCATCTGCAAAGGATGATATATATGTGCGTGTATATGTGAGTATATGTGCGTGTATATGTGTGTATATGTGTGTTTGTATGTGTGTGTGTGTATGTGTGTGTATATGTGTATGTGTATATGTGTGTGTGTGTATGTGTACTCACCTAGTTGTGGTTGCAGGGGTCGAGTCGTAGCTCCTGGTCCCGCCTGTTCACTGGTGTGTGTGCGCGCGCTCACCTAGTTGTGGTTGCAGGGGTCGAGTCATAGCTCTTGGCCCTGCCTCTTCACTGGCCGCTACTGGGTCACTCCCTTCGCCATGAGCCTTATCATACCTCTTCTTGAAGCTATGAATAGATCCTGCCTCCACTACATCACTTCCCAAGATATTCCACTTCCTGACCACGTGTGTGTGTGTGTACTCACCTAATTGTACTCGCCTAGTTGTGGTTGCAGGGGTCGAGACTCAGCTGTGTGTGTGTGTGTGTCTGTACTCACCTAGTTGTACTCACCTAGTTGTGGTTGCAGAGGTCGAGTCATAGTTCCTGGTGTGTGTGTAAGAGCGAAGGAGTGTGTGTGAGATCGAGTGGGGTAATACGTGTGAGTGATGTGTGTGTATGTGAGTGTATTGAGACATTAAGAGTCGCATGCAGGGCCAAGCCACCTGAATAACTGAACATCTCCCAGTGGGTAGGGAGGCCTGTTACTCAGTGTATCATTAGTTTAGGCCTAAGGATCACTGCAGTGGCCTGTTAAGCAGAAACACTTGAGCGCAGTGTTAGTGGGTACCTCATTTGTTGCTTATTTTTGTGTTCAATTTATGTATTAATCGCAACGTTCATTAGTTATTGATCAAGTTAATATCCATCAACCATGATTTTGTTTCCTATATGTTAGGGGGAAAAAGCAAACAACTCTTCATTGTGGAATTAGATATATGCAAAACCTGGGTATCTTTATTTTAAGAAATTTCTCCAACCAGTGCCTTTTTCGATTCAATACGGAGATGAGGTAATCAGTCCCCTAGCCTTGCAAAGCTACACAGAAGACGGTGGAAGATGTGGTAATCAATCTCACGTCCTGGAAGCCGGTGTTCAGTACCTTAGTCTTTATGAATCTGTGTTGAAAAAGATACCCAGGTGTTGCGCTATGTTGAATTCCTCACCTCGTCGGTGTTACATAGCAGTGTCGCAACTCTACACTGTATTGAATGTTGATATAATCAATGATGGTAATGGTAGGGGAGGATGAACACGTACTAGACCGTACACCAACTTCTCAATTTTCCGAACGTGTACCTATATCTTAGGACTTAATTCCATCACAGGTTATAGCAAGGACTTGGCTTAAAACAGCTGACATCGTGTTGTACTTGGTGAAACATGAAATAAAGGTAAATACTGAATAGACAGGCTAGGGATAAAATCTCTGATACTATACGTGTATTCTGCCAACGGTTGCTACAACAGTCAGCGATCCTACTGAACTATCGTAGGAGGGGCAGAGGGACTACTGTTTCACCAGCACATACACAAGATAAGTGATCGTCACTTTGGCCTCAAAGACTTACTAAAGGAAATACCACAGATCAGTAGCAGTAGCACCACCACCAGCACCACCACCACCAGCAGCACCACCACCAGCACCATCACTAGCAAACTTAGCTGCACTAGCACCAGCAGTAGTAGTATTAGCTGCACCAGCAGCACTAGCACCGGAAACAACAGGAAGAACAGAAGCAGCAGCAGCACCAACAGCAGCAGCTGCACTAAAAGTAAAAAACAACAGCTGCACCAGCAGCAACAAAAGCAGAATAAAGATACCCAGATATTGTTAGTGTCTCAGTTATCAACAACACAAGCAACAACAGCACCACCACACGCAAAAAATAGTTACATTAGTAATTTCAAACTCACCTTCCCCCTTTCCTATTAAATATTCATACAGGTTTTGTATGAATATTTTCTCCTCACCTTCCAGACCAGCACTGCTGCCAGAGAGAAGAGAATGAGTGGGAAGAGAGCCTTCTGCTATATATACTCCCTCGACCTTATCTGTTTGGCCAGTAGCGAAAGATGACCTTGATATTAACACCAAGGTCTTGGCTAAAATGGATGACCTTGATATTAACACCAAGGTCTTGGCTAAAATGGATGACCTTGATATTAACACCAAGGTCTTGGCTAAAATGGATGACCTTGATATTAACACCAAGGTCTTGGCTAAAATGGGTTTCTAATGTATAGACTCACTCCTCATCATTATCTCTCCCTCCCTCGTCTCCATTACACATTATTGTTCGTTCGTATGTTTTATGAGCCATAAAAAGTGTGTTTCTGGAAGCCCAACTTTGTTGACAATTGATTATAATTATGTTGGTCTTGTTACTTATCCATGTAGTGAGTTGACGATATTACCACCACTATTATTAATGTGCCTCCGCTATTACCACTCCAGTTATTAACACTACCTCGTCAGTTACCACTACTGCTGCTGCCACCACTACTATCAAGACCACCACTATCAATAACACTACCTATGATAAATTAGACACATGTGCAGCACTTGACTATCGTGGAAACGTTTCGCCCCACACAGTGGCTTCATCAGTCCAGTGATGAAGCCACTGTAGGGCGAAACTTTTCCACAATAAAGATACCCAAGTATTGCGCATGTGTCTAATTTATCAACCTATCGGTTCTCTGAACCATTTATCTACATTACTTCCTACACCATCTCTACCACAACCATCCCATTACCACCACTGCCACCATAATTAACCCTGCTGCTACTACCACTATTGCTGACACTTCTATTATTAGTACTAACACCACCATTACTAACTCTACCACAATAATTATATATCATTACTATTGATATTAATAATAATATCTTTATTTCTACCAGTACATGTACAAGGTATACAGACCATAGGTGACATCAATGACATACTACTATATAGAAAGCCCCTTGTTATGCTGAGCATTTCCCGCTAATTAGGTCAGTTTTGTCCCAGGATGCGACCCACACCAGTCCACTAACACCCAGGTACCCATTTTACTGATGGGTGAACGTAGACAACCGGTGTAAGGAAACACGTCCGATGTGTCTACCCTCGCTGGGAATCGAACCCAGGCAGATATTACCACATTTACCACTATCCCCGGTTTTACCACTACCATCACAAACCTACCACAACTCAACTACCATCACCTCTGCCACTACCATTACTTCTGCAACTACTACCACTGTCACCAGCAGTCCCACCACTTCCTCTACTACTACTATCACAATGACAACTACAGCCATCACCATTACAACCACTACCACCGCTGCCATTACTTGCACTACCATTAATGCAACTACTACTACCACCACAACTACGAACAGTATCACCATTACTACCTTTCCAAGCACCACCATTACCACCCCTACATTCACCACCACTATCACTACCACCACCACTACCTTTCCAAGCACCACCATTACCACCCCTACATTCACCACCACTATCACTACCACCACCACTACCTTTCCAAGTACCACCATTACCACCCCTACATTCACCATCACTACCACCACCACTACCAGCCCCACCACCACCTCCATCAACTCATCAATATTCCACCGGCGTTCTGCAAACCTATACAAGTTTAATTCCATTTGGCTTATTCAATTCTGGGTGGAGGAGGGGAACGGGAGATGTGGAGATGTCTCCTATTTTGGAGGAGATAGACGTCGGGACTGGTCTGGGACCGGACGCCGGGGGCGGTGACCCGGGGGCGGTGACCCCTGGTCTGGGACAGAAGCGTAGGCGGTGACCCGGGGGCGGTGACCCCTGGTCTGGGACAGAGTAGCGTAGGCGGTGACCCGGGGGCGGTGACCCCTGGTCTGGGACAGAGTAGCGTAGGCGGTGACCCGGGGGCGGTGACCCGGGGGCGGTGACCCCTGGTCTGGAACAGAGTAGCGTAGGCGTTGACCCTTGGAGGTGTCTTCAGGTAGTGAGGTCGACTGTGGATGAAGACGAGAAATAATAAGAGGAGGAGAAGAAAAAGAGAAAGAGAAAATGAAGAAGAACGAGAAGAACGAGAAGAAGAAGAACGAGAAGAAGAAGAACGAGAAGAAGAAGAACGAGAAGAAGAAGAACGAGAAGAAGAAGAACGAGAAGTAGAACGAGAAGAAAAAGTAGAACGAGAAGAAGAAGAACGAGAAGAAGAAGAACGAGAAGAAGAAGAACGAGAAGAACAACGAGAAGAAGGAGGAGGAAAATTGAGAAGAAGAAAAAGCAGCAGCATAAGAAAAAAGAAAAGACTTAAATAATAAAGATGTAAACAAAGACGGAAAGATGAATAAAATAGAAAAGGAGGCTGAGGAAGAAGAGTAGGAAGAGGAGAAGGAAGAGGAAGATACGAGGAGTTGAGATGGGGAGGATGGGGACCCATGGAGAAGATTAACCACCCCATAAATCAGGAGGGAGGAGTACTAATAGCTCTGAGGTGAAGACATACAATGCTTGAGGGTTTTCAGGGCTCGGCGAAGGGCTCCAGTTCCAAGGATTCGGAGCTACCATCTCCTTCCTCGGATCAAGCCTCCTCACCTTCCAAGACTATGCAAAACAATCAGATGTTTTTAGTAATAATGTTGGTAGAATTACCGACTATGTTGGGTAAAAGGGCACATGTAAAACTAACGCGACATTCTTATTGTGGCAACGTTTCGCTCTCCAGGCTTGACGGGGCCCCTCTTGGAGAGCGAAACTTTGCCACAATAAAAATGTCGCACTGCACAAGTGTCCTTTTACCTATCAAATATTGTTTCTCATGGTATTTGTGTCCAACTCAGGGGGGGGGTCCACTATGACACTAACGAAGCTTAACCTTCAGGGCCCCTAATCCCGTAGGGACCCTAGAAGCTACTTCAGTCCACATTGCTTAAAATTTTTGGATCTACTGTTGCGAAGGGGCCCCCATAACAGCTCAAGCTTCAGGGCCCCAAAAATGTAGGTCCGCCACTGGTCCAACGAATGAAGACTAGGTCAGTACAGTGTCCCAGGTCAGTACAGTGTCCCAGGTCAGTACAGTGTCCCAGGTCAGTACAGTGTCCCAGGTCAGTACAGTGTCCCAGGTCAGTACAGTGTCCCAGGTCAGTACAGTGTCCCAGGTCAGTACAGTGTCCAAGGTCATCATGGGCCACTGTGGTGACCAAAACTATTTGTGGCTATTGGTCAAAACAAAAAATCTATCAAAAATACTCTTTATTCCTACGGCATTGGAATTAGAGCCGAGGAAATGAGGATAGACACACTGGTAGTAGATCCTTTTTGATACGTTTCACCCAGCGCTGGCCTTTATAAAGTACCTAACAAGGCCAGCCTTGGGCGAAACATTGCATTAAAAGCATCCTCTGGTACCAGGGTCTTTATTCCCACCTGTCGGCACCTACAGCTGTTTACCCGCAGCTGGGAAAACACCAGCTGGGCTTCTGGATGACTTTCAGAAGATATCGACTGTATAAAAACCTTTGTGATATATCAGGGCATTTTAATAATGAAACTAAGGTAAGAAATAAATCCAGCCAATATTGTAAATTTGACGGCAAGAGATGAAATATATAGAAAAAATATCCAGAGGTATTCCTACAAAACACTTGTGTATCCATATATACTCTTGTTACCGTCCACAGGATGGATATGGGGGAGCATGATCAATTTTAGCTGCTTCGTCAGCAAAATCTAAATCTCAATCTACGCTTCTGAAGACAGCTAATTGCCTCATCAAGGTACCTCAAGAAGGTACCGTATTTTCTAGCATATAAGGCGCACGAGCATTACGAGTATTATTACTTTATTATAATGAACTTCAGGGTCTTTTATAAAGCACCACTTGTCAGTAACCTAAAGCCTGACCTTGAGCATATAAGGCGCAGGCTGATTTTCCAAGACTTTCCTTGGGAAAAAGTGCGTCTTTTATGGCTGAAAACTCTGCATGTCTACTCGGATAACTGTCAAGCAGTCGACTCTAAGTTAGGTTCAGACTGTCAGTGACCTTGGACACGCCCAGTGTTCTGGATGACGCGGGTCACTACAGACGGCGAAGTGGAAATTCTAGTTAAGGATCAGTAGAGTAACTACGGCAAGGCAGGGCTGGTTTAACAACTACGGCAAGGCAGGGCTGGTGTAACAACTACGGCAAGGTAGGGCTGGTGTAACAACTACGGCAAGGTAGGGCTGGTGTAACAACTACGGCAAGGTAGGGCTGGTGTAACAACTACGGCAAGGCAGGGCTGGTGTAACAACTACGGCAAGGTAGGGCTGGTGTAACAACTACGGCAAGGTAGGGCTGGTGTAACAACTACGGCAAGGCAGGGCTGGTGGAACAACTACGGCAAGGTAGGGCTGGTGGAACAACTACGGCATGGCAGGGCTGGTGGAACAACTACGGCAAGGCAAGGCTGGTGGAACAACTACGGCAAGGCAGGGCTGGTGTAACAACTACGGCAAGGCAGGGCTGGTGTAACAACTACGGCAAGGTAGGGCTGGTGGAACAACTACGGCATGGCAGGGCTGGTGGAACAACTACGGCAAGGCTGGTGGAACAACTACGGCATGACAGGGCTGGTGGAACAACTACGGCAAGGCGGGGCTGGTGGAACAACTACGGCAAGGCAGGGCTGGTGTAACAACTACGGCAAGGCAGGGCTGGTGGAACAACTACGGCAAGGCAAGGCTGGTGGAACAACTACGGCAAGGCAGGGCTGGTGGAACAACTACGGCAAGGCAGGGCTGGTGGAACTACGGCAAGGCAGGGCTGGTGGAACAACTACGGCAAGGCAGGGCTGGTGGAACTACGGCAAGGCAGGCCTGGTGAAACAACTACGGCAATTCAGGGCTGGTGGAACAACTACGGCAAGGCAGGCCTCGTGTAACTACGGCAAGGCAGGGCTGGTGGAACAACTACGGCAAGGCAGGGCTGGTGGAACAACTACGGCAAGGCAGGGCTGGTGGAACAACTACGGCAAGGCAGGGCTGGTGGAACAACTACGCCAAGGCAGGGCTGGTGGAACGACTACAGCAAGGCAGGGCTGGTGGAACAACTACGCCAAGGCAGGGCTGGTGGAACGACTACGGCAAGGCAGGGCTGGTAGAACGACTACGGCAAGGCAGGGCTGGTGGAACAACTACGGCAAGGCAGGGCTGGTGGAACAACTACGACAAGGCAGGGCTGGTGGAACGACTACGGCAAGGAAGGGCTGGTGGAACAACTACGCCAAGGAAGGGCTGGTGGAACAACTACGCAAAGGCAGGGCTGGTGGAACGACTACGGCAAGGCAGGGCTGGTGGATCGACTACGCCAAGGCAGGGCTGGTGGAACAACTACGGCAAGGCAGGGCTGGTGGAACAACTACGGCAAGGCAGGGCTGGTGGAACAACTACGGCAAGGCAGGGCTGGTGGAACAACTACGGCAAGGCAGGGCTGGTGGAACAACTACGGCAAGGCAGGCCTGGTGGAACAACTACGGCAAGGCAGGCCTGGTGTAACAACTACGGCAAGCCAGGCCTGGTGGAACAACTACGGCAAGCCAGGCCTGGTGGAACAACTACGGCAAGGCAGGGCTGGTGTAACAACTACGGCAAGGCAGGGCTGGTGGAACAACTACGGCAAGGCAGGGCTGGTGGAACAACTACGGCAAGGCAGGCCTGGTGGAACAACTACGGCAAGGCAGGGCTGGTGGAACAACTACGGCAAGGCAGTCCTGGTGGAACAACTACGGCAAGGCAGGGCTGGTGGAACAACTACGGCAAGGCAGGGCTGGTGGAACAACTACGGCAAGGCAGGGCTGGTGGAACAACTACGTCAAGGCAGGGCTGGTGGAACACACCTCCAGTATCCACGAGACAGTCAGGAACTGTTTTGATCTCCAGAAGCCGAGATCCAGACCAGACACGCTGAGCAGACCGCCGCAGTGCTCAAGAAAAACTACGGAAAACCCCAGATGGAAAAGAGGTGTAAGTTAAACCTTTATCTAAGTGTCGTTAACTCCACCTAGTTTAACAGGGTGCAGTACCATAATTTCAATATATCTATACCGCGGGTATAAATTTTGTTTAACTGAACAACAACTAGGATTTTAAGTGCGCCAGCTCCTCGGTGACTAGTTGAACTGTGGACTTCATTGACCCTATTTGAAGTGGAGGGTAGTTAGACCTGACCATTACATTCCCCTCTGAGGTTCAGTGTGGAGTGGTGACCAGCCTCACCTCACACACACCTCTGTGAGGTTCAGTGTTGCGTGGTGACCAGCCTCACCTCACACACACCTCTGTGAGGTTCAGTGTTGCGTGGTGACCAGCCTCACCTGCTCACACCTCCTCTGAGGGTAAGTGTGGAGTGGTGACCAGCCTCACTTGCTCACACCTCTGTGAGGTTCAGTGTGGAGTGGTGACCAGCCTCACCTGCTCACACCTCCTCTGTGAGGTTCAGTGTTGCGTTGTGACCAGCCTCACTTGCTCACACCTCTGAGGTTCAGTGTGGAGTGGTGACCAGCCTCACTTGCTCACACCTCCTCTGAGGTTCAGTGTTGCGTTGTGACCAGCCTCACTTGCTCACACCTCCACTGTGAGGTTCAGTGTTGCGTTGTGACCAGCCTCACTTGCTCACACCTCCACTGTGAGGTTCAGTGTGGAGTGGTGACCAGCCTCACTTGCTCACACATCCTCTGTGAGGTTCAGTGTGGAGTTTTGACCAGCCTCACTTGCTCACACCTCCACTGTGAGGTTCAGTGTTGCGTGGTGACCAGCCTCACTTGCTCACACCTCCACTGTGAGGTTCAGTGTTGCGTGGTAACCAGCCTCACTTGCTCACACCTCCACTGTGAGGTTCAGTGTTGCGTGGTGACCAGTTTCACTTGCTCACACCTCCACTGTGAGATTCAGTGTGGAGTGGTGACCAGCCTCACTTGCTCACACCTCCACTGTGAGGTTCAGTGTGGAGTGGTGACCAGCCTCACTTGCTCACACCTACACTGAGATTCAGTGTGGAGTGGTGACCAGCCTCACTTGCTCACACCTCCACTGTGAGGTTCAGTGTTGCGTGGTGACCAGCCTCACTTGCTCACACCTCCTCTGTGAGGTTCAGTGTTGCGTGGTGACCAGCCTCACTTGCTCACACCTCCACTGTGAGGTTCAGTGTTGCGTGGTGACCAGCCTCGCTTGCTCACACCTCCACTGTGAGGTTCAGTGTGGAGTGGTGACCAGCCTCACTTGCTCACACCTCCACTGTGAGATTCAGTGTGGAGTGGTGACCAGCCTCACTTGCTCACACCTCATCTGTGAGGTTCAGTGTTGCGTGGTGACCAGCCTCACTTGCTCACACCTCCACTAAGGTTCAGTGTTGCGTGGTGACCAGCCTCATTTGCTCACACCTCCACTGTGAGGTTCAGTCAGGAGTGGTGACCAGCCTCACTTGCTCATACCTCCTCTGTGAGGTTCAGTCAGGAGTGGTGACCAGCCTCACCTCAATAACTCCGTCACACGGGCTCGATCCTTCTATTTGACGCTGGGGTCATTACCAACCCTTGATTGATGCTTCAGGGGTGATGAAGGGAGCGAGAGAGGGAGGAAGGGCGAGAGAGAGAGGGAGGGCGAGAGAGGAAAAGCGAGACAGAAAGGGAGAGGGAGGAAGGGGTAGAGACTCGCAAGGAAGGTTCATTTTGTGGACAAGTCTGAATAAAAACAATATGCAAGAATTAAGTAAAGCAAGTCTGTCAGGTATGTTTGCAAAATGAGGATAATGGTTATTATGAAGTGTACAAGGGGAGCAGTTAGCTAATCTAAACTATATGTTAGATCATATAACTGAAGGTCTCTGGATGTACACGTTTTTAGAGGAGTAACTTATAGGCCTGATCACCGTGTAGTGGTAACCAGAGGAAGAGGAGTGCAAGGAGAATGGTGTATCTAGAGGAATTACCCTCCAGTGAGAGGATCACAACTTCCCTCACTCCTCACTGGAGGGTAACTCTTTCACGGTGTCAGTGTGTGAAAAAGCAGTGAATGTGAATGAATTCTTGAGTGAATAGTAAGAGGTCTGAATAGTGGTTTAAGAAAACTTGGATAGATTGAAAGTAACGAGAATGTATAAGTTTTAAGAAAGGTTGCCAAATTTGAGAGAAAGTAACGAGGTTTATATATAACAATGCTGTGTACAGCTGAAGACGACCTCGGTGAAAGATCGAAATATATAGTCCTCTTCCTATCGTCTGTAGAAGCAAACGTTTGCTGCTACAGTAGTGTGTTTGTTTCCACTTAACAGAGAATCGAGCCTCCACAACTATTACACTGTGTGACTCCCATGACTTTACCTTGTGAGAATGATGACAGTTGTTGACCATCCCCTCCTTCACAAGACTGAGGTAATGACAGTATGGTTCACACTTGACAAATAGTTGTTTGGAGGGAATCAAATTAGGGACAAACAAGACAGGCTCAGATATTATGCTCATGATTCACAAGATCATTCCCAGACAGTTAAGTCATGAGAAAAATGAACAAGCCATTAAGAACTCTATTGGACTCGTCCTTGTAACTAGCGAATTAAGAGTTAGGGAACTGTTTGTGACCAAAGTGGATAGCTATAACTTTTATGGGAATCTGGAGTTCAAGTGTCCAATTAGTGTGCTGGAGGTGGATCTGGCCTCTTATAACCAGGTCTCAGACTAAGGAAAGAAAAATGGGTTTAGACTCAGCGTTTGAGACTAGATAGTTAGAGCTTACTAGTGCAGACCCTTAACCAGAAGGATGATGCAGGGACTTTAATGAACACAGAGAAGAGCACTGTCACCTGTGTGAGCCACGAGGGTCAATGAAGAGCACTGTCACCTGTGTGAGCCACGAGGATCAATGAAGAGCACTGCCACCTGTGTGAGCCACGAGGGTCAATGAAGAGCACTGCCACCTGTGTGAGCCACGAGGGTCAATGAAGAGCACTGCCACCTGTGTGAGCCACGAGGGTCAATGAAGAGCACTGCCACCTGTGTGAGCCACGAGGGTCAATGAAGAGCACTGTCACCTGTGTGAGCCACGAGGGTCAATGAAGAGAGGACCATAATGATTTGCAAGTTATACTTTGGTAATTAATTTCGTATTCCCCAAATCCAGTATTCGCTTTATAGATACTAATAAATTCTCTATATAAAGTGATAATATTCTCCCAAATTTGTAATTGCTAATATGTGCTCTATCGGGGGTAATGAAGCTCTCCGCCAAGAGCCGCTTCGACTAAAAAAATACTACTAGATACCAGCTTATTTACTTTGCTGTTCATTCAATCCATTTATGGTCTCCATTTATGTACCATTAAAAATAAGCCTTCCTTCCTAAGTAATATTGAAGTTTTTTCATGTAAGATCAGGTTTCTATATTTGATTCTCTACTGATTTAAAAAAATACCGGATTATTGAATAAACTCCGAAAGTTTCAAGTTTTACCTATTCGGCACGACATTATATGTATATAAAATTAAGTCCTAGAATTTTCTCTTATACGTTTAAAGATATATTTTTTCATTTATGTTAATATAAAATTAATAATTTTGTACCAAAAGAACCTTATAAAACTTACCTAACCTTATTATAACAAGCTCAATTTAATTTAGCCTGATCCAACAATATATATTTTAGACAAGTTTACAATAATTTAATACATACTAAACAAACACAATGAAATATATTTTTCTCGTGAAGTTCAGAATGATTTTTGCGAAATTATTGTATGCACAAATTTTCACTTGCCCTATTCGGCAAGAAGAGAGTTCGTATTTAAGCTAAAATCGCAAGTTTTACCTATTCGGCACAACATACACACATTTATATATTTATCCCCAATTTTGTGAGGTCTGTTAAGTGTTGGTAATAAGCCAAAGTATATTGATGTTTATATCGCCTACTGATCCATAGAAATCCTCAGTGACAGAGAAAGCTCAGTGGTGACAGAGAAAGCTCAGTGGTGGCAGAGAAAGCTCAGTGGTGGCGGAGAAAGCTCAGTGGTGACGGAGAAAGCTCAGTGGTGGCAGAGAAAGCTCAGTGGTGACAGAAAGCTCAGTGGTGACAGAGAAAGCTCAGTGGTGACAGAGAAAGCTCAGTGGTGACAGAGAAAGCTCAGTGGTGACAGAGAAAGCTCAGTGGTGACAGAGAAAGCTCAGTGGTGACAGAGAAAGCTCAGTGGTGACAGAGAAAGCTCAGTGGTGACAGAGAAAGCTCAGTGGTGACAGAGAAAGCTCAGTGGTGACAGAGAAAGCTCAGTGGTGACAGAGAAAGCTCAGTGGTGACAGAGAAAGCTCAGTGGTGACAGAGAAAGCTCAGTGGTGACAGAGAAAGCTCAGTGGTGACAGAGAAAGCTCAGTGGTGACAGAGAAAGCTCAGTGGTGACAGAGAAAGCTCAGTGGTGACAGAGAAAGCTCAGTGGTGACAGAGAAAGCTCAGTGGTGACAGAGAAAGCTCAGTGGTGACAGAGAAAGCTCAGTGGTGACAGAGAAAGCTCAGTGGTGGCAGAGAAAGCTCAGTGGTGGCGAGAAAGCTCAGTGGTGGCAGAGAAAGCTCAGTGGTGACAGAGAAAGCTCAGTGGTGACAGAGAAAGCTCAGTGGTGACAGAGAAAGCTCAGTGGTGACAGAGAAAGCTCAGTGGTGACAGAGAAAGCTCAGTGGTGACAGAGAAAGCTCAGTGGTGACAGAGAAAGCTCAGTGGTGACAGAGAAAGCTCAGTGGTGACAGAGAAAGCTCAGTGGTGACAGAGAAAGCTCAGTGGTGACAGAGAAAGCTCAGTGGTGACAGAGAAAGCTCAGTGGTGACAGAGAAAGCTCAGTGGTGACAGAGAAAGCTCAGTGGTGACAGAGAAAGCTCAGTGGTGACAGAGAAAGCTCAGTGGTGACAGAGAAAGCTCAGTGGTGACAGAGAAAGCTCAGTGGTGACAGAGAAAGCTCAGTGGTGACAGAGAAAGCTCAGTGGTGACAGAGAAAGCTCAGTGGTGACAGAGAAAGCTCAGTGGTGACAGAGAAAGCTCAGTGCGTGCAGTGTTGCTAAGTGCTGGGCACGACTCTGTGAAGACTAACATCTGCAGCCTCATGTAATAGTGATTTATGCTGATAATGTGCACCCGGATACGACATGCACTGTGTTCATAATACAACCAAGCAATAATACAACCAAGCAATAATACAACCAAGCAATAACACAAACACGCAATAATACAACCATAATAATAATACAGTAGTTGAAATAAGATCTATAACTCGAGAAAAAAACAAATGAAATTTCGAGGCAAGATATGCAAAACTAGCATGATTAAAGTTCTGATTTTTTTTCAAAAAGAATGAAAGCAGCTACCAGCTGAAGCTGTCAGCAAGACCACAATACAGTCATTTAAGAACCTGCTGGACAAGCGCTCTTTGGAGTCGTAAGATTCAGCTAGATACGATACAGTGGCAAGCGAATCATTGGACTCAAGATGCTAGGTCAGCAATTAAATCCGAACGAACATTTAACAATGCTCCACCTTATTCAACAATAACAACAGTGGTGGTAAAGGTAGTTGTAGTGGTTGTGGTAGTCACAGAAGTGTGGTGTGTGTCCACCTGCACCACAGTATCCAAAAGTGGAACTAATAGTGGAAACTAGTAGTGGTAGTATGCACTGTTGATAATTAAAACATATGGAACAGTATTGTCTACCTGGAGGGTATTCCGGGGATCAGCGCCCCCGCGGCCAGGTCCACGACCAGGCCTTTATCTTTATTGTTGAAACTTTTCGCCCACTGTCTAGACGACACATTTCAACAATACACAGTCTTGCACTCGTGTCTTATTCATTAACTTGTCGGTACTTTATACCATTTTCAAGACACAGCATTGTGGGTAGCAGTACGACACTGTGGGTAGCAGTACGACACTGTGGGTAGCAGTACGACACTGTGGGTAGCAGTACGACACTGTGGGTAGCAGTACGACACTGTGGGCAACAGTACGACACTGGGCAGCAGTACGACACTGTGGGCAGCAGTACGACACTGTGGGTAGCAGTACGACACTGTGGGTAGCAGTACGACACTGTGGGCAACAGTACGACACTGTGGGCAACAGTACGACACTGGGCAGCAGTACGACACTGTGGGCAGCAGTACGAGTAGAGCAACACGAGTGGCTTAGGTACGACCAGTATTAATATGAAGAGGTAGTTGAAGCTCACGCATTCCATCCACTTTCATGTCTTCTGTAAATTCTACGACTCTTTCCAGTAATGGTATAATAATAATAATATCTTTATTTCTACAAGTACATGTACAAGGTATACAGACCATAGCTGACATCAATGACATACTACTATATAGAAAGCCACTTTTTATTCTGAGCATTTCGGGCAAATTAGGCGAGTTTTGTCCCAGGATGCGACCCACACCAGTCGACTAACTCCCAGGTACCCATTTTATACTGATGGATGAACATAGACACCAGGTGTCTTATGGAAACACGTCCTAATGTTATCCAGCCGTACCGCGGATTCGAACTCCGGACCTCAGTGTGTGAGCTGAGTGCGCTAGCGATCGAACTACGGGATACCGTAGGGTAAATATCTTTCCGCTATTTTCAAGCCGGAAGTGGCTGAGAGAGCCTTCTGTTTTACTATCCTTGCCTCAAGCATCTACATCATAATACAATGACAGGGAGGCAACAACGAGTCATGGTACGTGTGGTGTCAGGGTGGGCGCCTGTGACGAGCGGGGTTCCACAGGAGTCAGTCCTAGGACCAGTGCTGTTTTTGGTATATGTGAATGACATAACGGAAGTGATAGACTCAGAAGTGTCCCTTTTTGCAGATGATGTGAAGTTAATGAGGAGAATTAAATCGGACGAGGATCAGGCAGGACTACAAAGGGACCTGGACAGCCTGCAAGCCTGGTCCAGTAACTGGCTCCTTGAATTTAACCCTACCAAATGCAAAGTCATGAATATCGGGGAAGGGCAAAAAAGACCGCAGACAGAGTATAGTCTAGGTGGCCAAAGACTGCAAACCTCACTCAAGGAAAAGATCTTGGGGTGAGTATAATACCGAGCACATCTCCTGAGCTCCTGAGGCACACATCACCAAGATAACTGCTGCAGCATATGGGCGTCTGGCAAACTTAATTAAGAATAGCGTTCCGATACCTCAGTAAGGAATCGTTTAAGACTCTGTACACTGTGTACGTCAGGCCCATACTGGAGTATGCAGCACCAGTTTGGAATCCACACCTGGTCAAGCATGTCATGAAATTAGAGAAAGTGCAAAGGTTTGCAACAAGTCTAGTCCAGGAACTAAGGGGAATGTCCTACGAAGAAAGGTTAAGGGAAATCGGCCTGACGACACTGGAGGACAAGAGGGTTAGGGAAGACATGATAACATAAAATACTGCGAGGAATTGACAGGGTGGACAGAGACAGCATGTTCCAGAGATGGGACACAGAAACAAGGGGTCACAATTGGAAGTTGAAGACTCAGATGAATCAAGGGGATGTTAGGAAGTATTTCTTCAGTCATAGAGTTGTCAGGAAGTGGAATAGTCTGGAAAGTGACGTAGTGGAGGCAGGAACCATACACAGTTTTAAGACGAGGTTTGATAAAGCTCATGGAGCAAGGAGAGAGGGGACCTAGTAGCGACCAGTGAAGAGGTGGGGCCAGGAGCTATGAATCGACCCCTGCAACTACAAATAGTCCTAATTGAGATAAAGGATATTCGTCCCCAGCAGACAGCGTTAATGTGGACATTAAAAGTTCTCCGTTGTCGATACGTCTTCTCCCATGTACTCTCCATCCCCCCACTCATCACCTCCTCCCAACCATCTCCACCCTCCCCTTCCTCTCCCCCAGCACAATATCGTCCATCCCCCCCCACATCACCTCCCCACCATCTCCACCCTCCCCTTCCTCTCCCCCAGCACAATATCGTCAACTCACAGCCATTTTGGTCATCTCTTGACCCTTACAGAACTCACTCAATAAATCAAAATTCAATTACTGGTGGAGGGAAGAGGCTGCCCGCGGGGTGCAGGATGTGTTGCGGGGAGGTGTATAGAGCTGCTGGAGATCCACAGGGGTCTCGCTAGAGCATGTTGGAGCTCTGTTGAGCATGTCGAAGCTATATGGAGCTCTAGATGAAGCTCTATGGTGTTTCATGGGACTTTCGCTTAAGGTCCGTGGTACTCTACGGGGCTGTCACTAAAACTCAATGAGGCTCTCGATAGAGCTGTACAAGTCTCTCGCTAGAGCTCTACAGGACTCTCGGTAGAGCTCTACAAGCCTCTCGCTAGAGCTCTGCAAGCCTCTCGCTAGAGCTCTGCAGGCCTCTCGCTAGAGCTCTGCAGGCCTCTCGCTAGAGCTCTGCAGGCCTCTCGCTAGAGCTCTGCAGGCCTCTCGCTAGAGCTCTGCAGGCCTCTCGCTAGAGCTCTGCAGGCCTCTCGCTAGAACTCTGCAGGCCTCTCCAGAACTCTGCAGGCCTCTCGCAGAACTCTGCAGGCCTCTCGCTAGAACTCTGCAGGCCTCTCGCTAGAACTCTGCAGGCCTCTCGCTAGAACTCTGCAGGCCTCTCGCTAGAACTCTGCAGGCCTCTCGCTAGAACTCTGCAGGCCTCTCGCTAGAACTCTGCAGGCCTCTCGCTAGAACTCTCAGGCCTCTCGCTAGAACTCTACAGGCCTCTCGCTAGAACTCTACAGGCCTCTCGCTAGAACTCTACAGGCCTAAATACCTTGCAGCTTACGCATTGTACATCATCATGAAAGAAGGCGTCCTTGAGCTTTTGATTACATTCTCCAGCATAAAATATCCAAGTTGAACATTCCAGGGACCAAATTAATGCATTTTTTTTCTACTCGGGTTAAATAAGACAGTATTTTTTAATGTTATGTTAAAGAAATTTTCGGTAATTTTTTTTATTTTACTGCTAGACTAGGGTCCTGTTAATTCAATACTAATGTCTATTTATTTTAGAAAAATGTTGTTTTAAGCCAACCTCAGTTTCTTTCTGTTTACTGTTGTAGATTCGCCGGTACCCGGCCGGGGTCTTGTCCAGATAGTGACCCGGCCTTGACTCCCTCTCGTGGGAGTGTCTGAGACCTATGTCTCCCATGGGAGGAGATACAAGTACCTCCTCATCGTCTGGGACCAACTGTCCCCAGGCCTAGCCACGTTCCCCGCCCTCACGGGGCTCGTAGGGAGAAGCTAGGTCTCTCTGGTCTGCCATCTTCCCCGCCCCAGGGGGGCTGATGGGAATGGCAGTCTTATGAGCTGCAGATGGTAGCAAGCACTGGCTCAGGCTTGTAAAAGCCACTGTATTGTAAAAGCCACTGTATTGTAAAAGCCCTTTGCATGGGCGAAACGTTGTCAATAAAGAATCTCTCATTCCATTCCTCTCCTCTTTTGGTTGTTCACTTTCCCTCAATCTACTCCCAACGATCCTTCTTCCTTTCTATATGAATCTGCTGGTTCATCTGCATATCAAATTGGCATCAAGAACCAGCTGCTTCCACCAGCTGTTCCTCTTCTTTTTATCTGCTCTTCGTTTAATCCACGGCCTCTGTCCATCCATCCTTGCATAGATTGTACCTGCTCTTACCTATTTTGATTTGATTTGATTGATTTTGCCACCGAAGAGGCTAGTTTATTATGCACCCCCACATTCATCCTGTGGAGGGCAGCGCAAGAGCATATGGACACACCAAATCCCAAAGAACTGGATTTTCCATAGGCATTTTACTTATCAGCTGCTACCAAAAATTTGGAAATTTGCTGGTATCTTATTTTCATAAATAAGATAACTTCATATATAGGTTATTATACTATCTTATTACTCACTAAGTGGACAATTAAGTACTTGGTGGTTAAGACATAACCACAAGGCTGATTACATACTTTGCATTTAGTTTGATCATCAAATGTGTCTGCCTAGCTGCCAGAAGCACTTTTAAACAAGCCTAAGCCTGGCCACTAGAAAAATCAGCCGGTCTGTTCACATTGCAAGTTGCTTCATGAACGTACTTATCTACGTTCATGTTATCCTATAATAATTCATTTTCATTTACTTCTAATATTCTTAATGCTAGACACACGACACACCAAAATTATATTTGACATTACACAAATAATCCGCACATAGAAGAGAGGATCTTACGACGACGTTTCGGTCCGACTTGGAATCCGAAGTCGTCGTCGAAGCTCCTTCGTTACCGTGCAGGGTTATTTGTGTATTGTATTTGTGTATTTATAAGCCCTCATAATACATAAATACATCACCATAAGCACTCATAACACAAGAATACACCATTACAGACAATACAAAAAATAAAGAAAAACCACACGTAGTAGAACAAATAACTGGTAAACAGGGATTAACAAAGGCAGAGGGCGAAACACACACGCCCACAGCCGCAAACATTGCATATAAACACACATCAAACAGGAACCAGCAAAAGCTGGAGATAATTGCTCTCCTCTCATACAATGGATGGGGTTGGCGGCTATTATAAGTACATGCACAGGAGATGTCGATACGCATTAATTATTTCAGATTGACAGTCGGTTCAACGGGTTGAGTAGAGAATAGGAGCTAGCTCCTCTCTCTCTCTCTCTCTCTCTCTCTCTCTCTCTCCCTTCATTTCCGCTCCAAAACACTTTTTCTCTACTTCAAATCTAAAAACCACTTTAAATGAAAATTATTTCATCAACGTGTCATAACCTGAGCCTCACACTCGTTAGTAAAAACTCTTTACAGCTTCCAGCAACTTAAAACACATTCCATACATATGAAACACTATCCACATCCTGGGTTCACGATAAATACTTGATCCACATACTGGGTTCACGATAAATACTTGACCCACATCCTGGGTTCACGATAAATACTTGACCCACATACTGGGTTCACGATAAATACTTGATCCACATACTGGGTTCACGATAAATACTTGATCCACATACTGGGTTCACGATAAATACTTGATCCACATCCTGGGTTCACGATAAATTACATTGATTCACGATCTGACCATCGGGTTCACATAAATACTTGATCCACATCTGGGTTCACGATAAATACTTGATCCACATCTGGGTTCACATAAATACTTGATCCACATCCTGGGTTCACATAAATACTTGATCCACATACTGGGTTCACATAAATACTTGATCCACATACTGGGTTCAAATAAATACTTGATCCACATACTGGGTTCAATGATAAATACTTGATCCACATACTGGGTTCACATAATACTTGATCCACATACTGGTTCATAATAAATACTTGATCCACATAACCTTCATATAAATACTTATCCACATCTGGGTTCATGATAAATACTTGATCCACATACTGGGTTCATGATAAATACTTGATCCACATACTGGGTTCATGATAAATACTTGATCCACATACTGGGTTCATGATAAATACTTGATCCACATACTGGGTTCATGATAAATACTTGATCCACATCCTGGGTTCACAATAAATACTTGATCCACATCCTGGGTTCACAATAAATACTTGATCCACATCCTGGGTTCACAATAAATACTTGATCCACATCTGGGTTCACGATAAATACTTGATCCACATCCTGGGTTCACAATAAATACTTGATCCACATCCTGGGTTCA
Organism: Cherax destructor; assembly: GCA_009830355.1. Lineage (NCBI taxonomy): Eukaryota > Metazoa > Arthropoda > Malacostraca > Decapoda > Parastacidae > Cherax > Cherax destructor. The sequence continues at coordinate 41,564 of WNWK01006784.1, forward strand.
CGATAAATACTTGATCCACATCCTGGGTTCACAATAAATACTTGATCCACATCCTGGGTTCACAATAAATACTTGATCCACATACTGGGTTCACAATAAATACTTGATCCACATCCTGGGTTCACAATTAATACTTGATCCACATCCTGGGTTCACAATAAATACTTGATCCACACAACCTTTTGCATTCCAAATCCACTGACTTATTCTATCTTTTTTTGTGTGGAATTGTCATTAGTATTAAAATAAATATTTCAACTGGAACTTTATTATAAAGTCATTTTACAAAAAACTTATACAAGATTCCCAGTTGTAAAGTTGAAACTGTTCTAACGTTCAATAAAGTTCTGAGTATTATGTATATGAGAATTAAAAATGAGACTGACAGCAATCATTTCGACGGTTTATAAGTCATAGCACTGACATGACTTACAATCAGACATGATGGACATAACTCATGTGTTTTCGTTAAGCCGTATATGTAGGGAGGCTCGTTTATTATTATGAAAGTCTTAACCTGATGAGATTTGCCTAAAATCAGTTTTAAAGTATTTGGGAGACCTGCGTCACTGGTCTTCAAGGACGTGGGGTTTACGCTTTTATATGACTCCGAATCTTTGAGAAACTTTTAGCAAATTTTATCGTAACTGTCTAAAAGAGCTATCTGTCTTGCTTCATCTGACTTCATAGTTATTTCATATATATCTTTTTCCGGAGTGTTTCATACCAATTTTAAATCTAGTAATCCATGCTACTCTGGGATAATATTTAAGTGTGACTTAATTAAGGAACTCAGAGATCCAGCGTAAATTTGTAGTTTTGGGTTGAGAAACAATGGCGTAAGCAAACTCTGAGATTATATTACGAAATATTTAAAATATTTGTATCTGCGCTGGATACTATAATAGCAGAATTATTCTACAAAATCTCTCTCCATCATTTATCAAAATAACCATTATCTTCTCGCCATTACTGTCAGTCTACACTTATTCCTCTATTTTTCTTTCTCCCTCCCCTACCCTCTTTGTCTTTCCTTTCTCCCTCCCGCTCTCCAGCTATTCCCTTCCTCCTCCTCCTCCTTGTCCCTGCCTTCTCTTGGTCACCTTGCCTCCAGCTGCTGCCACTGCTTCCTTCCTCCTATATGAATCAGCTGGTGCATCTGAATATCTTAGTGCCATTAAAGAGCCGCTTCCACCACCTGTTCCTCTCCATTTTTTTCGGCCTTCCCCGCGGCCTTTGTTTACCTATACGTGCCTAGCCCTGTAGCTGAACTATCTATGTAACTCTCTGCCTTTTTCTGCATTCTCTCTCTCTCTCTTCTCTCTCTCTCTCTCCAAAGTGAAGACGAGAGACCAAATACAAGGTTGAGAGGATCAATGATTTAGCTCATATATTAAATCCGTGTTGTTTTCTGTTCTAAAATGGTGAAAGTCATAATTGAAAAGTGATGTGGACTCAGAACGGGAGTTCAATTTCAGTGCTGTCGAACACTGCAAAAAATATAGAGGGCCAACCTTTGTATTCCGCTCCTTCCATTATGAATCAAGAGACTTTTCTTACCAGGTTAAAGATTATTCACATATACTGTAGAAATATATACACACTCAGCACGCACGCGACACACACACGCACGCGCCTCACTCACACGTGCGCGTGCACGTGATACATGCACGCACACAGGTAAACACACACACGTACCTATAACGACGTATAAAATACCAAGAGGAAATGACAAGGGAGACAGAGACAGAATGTTCCAGAGAGGGACACAGCAACAAGGGGTCACAATTGGAAGTTGAGAACTCAGATGAGTCAAAGGGATGTTAGGAAGTATTTCTTCAGTCATATTATTATTATAATCAAATAGAAGCGCTAAACCACAGGGGTTATACAGCTTCTTCAGTCATAGAGTTGTCAGGAAGTGGAACAATCTGGAGAGTGATATAGGGAAATCAGGATCCATACATAGCTATAGGAAAAGGTACGATAAAGCTCTTGGACCAGTAGTAGCTATCAGCGAAGAGGCTGGGCCAGGAGCTTTGATTCGACCCCTGCAACCAAAAATAGAGTACACACACATAGGTGACCTAGTTCTCTGAAACCCTTCAAGGGAGGTGACGCTGTTAGTCTCTTGATCCAAGGAACTGGAAATAGCCTTCTCTTCCCTGGATCAAGCCTGTTTACCTCCCATTCCCCAGGTGTTGAATGACACCTTCGGTTTTAGCGCTTATCCTTAACAATAATAGTTCACGGTAAACATAACAGCAAAAAAAAAAAAGGTGCAAAAAACAAATGAACGACGAATGTTTTCCGTATATAATTAAAGGCACGTTACGTGCGGCCAGCAGTAACAGCCTGGTTGATCAGGCCCTGATCCACCGGAAGGCCTGGTCGTGGACCGTGCCGCGAGGGTGTTGACCCCCCGGAATACCCTCCAGGTAAACGTGTGTCTTGTATGGTTTAAAACCTATCGACTGCACAATGGTCATCAATACTGCATTTCGCCTGTTCACTATTACTCAAAATGTTTTAATATCCAAAATAATGATTCAAGTAACATGTGCCTTATATAGTGATGCACTTTATATGCCGGATATTACGGTAAGTCTCAGAAATTATCGATTTCTTTTTTTGACTTACCAAATACGTACTTAATAATGTAATTTATATAGATTTCAATTTTTAATAGTTTTCGTAATTACAATTTAACATTAAAATATTTTCTTTGAAATCCAAAAAAGAAAAATATTTTTATTAATATAGATTGTTAAAAATATTTATAAAATTTGAGAATTTTAAGTATTTACATAGTAACTTATGGTTAGGTTTGTCAGGAAACAGTACAAGTGTTTCCTGACGCGGGTCTTGGTTATATTATAGACCTCTCCCACGGGCCCTTCTAAGGCGGGGAACCCTCCTGGGGCAGGGAAGGTGCCAGAGCTTGCTACTACCTGTAGCTCCCCAGACTGCCGTTGCCACGAGCTTCCCTGGGACGGGGGTGATGGCAGACCAGAGGCCTGGCTTCTCCCTACGAGCCCTGTGAGGGCGGGGAATGTGGCTAGGCCTGGGGACAGTTGGTCCCGGAAGATGAGGAGGTACTTGTATCTCCTCCCATGGGAGACAGGTCTCAGACACTCCCAAGACAGGGAGCCGAGGCCGGGTCACCATCTGGAAAAGACCCGGGCCGGGAGAGTACCGGCGAATCGAGGAGAAGGTTATATGATGACCCGCCGTTGGAGCTTTTGGTCATCTGACCTAGGCCTTCCGCTGGCTTACCGGTCCACCCCTTTAAAAATTATGGTCAAAGTTATAACTGCGTGTTCATTTTTTTTACTTGCATCAAAATTAACATGCTCATTGAAGAAGCCAGTTATAAATAAAATCTGAAAATAAATTAATACACAAATAATATTGCTCCCAAGGCACTGAATTACTCCTACATGATAAAGTTAATTAAATATCCAAAAAAATTGCCCTTAAAAGAAAAAAAAGTTTAATATAATTTCGTACATATATGTACTTGAGATGTCCACTTAAGGAATAAAAAAAAACCACAGTAACGTTACTGGAACAATACATAAATAACCCTCACATAGAAGAAAAAAAATAACGACGTTTCTGTCTGACCTGAACCATTAACCACTTAATAGACCAAGTGACAGGTACGTGGTCATTAAGACAGGTACGTGGTCATTAAGACAGGTACGTGGTCATTAAGTTTCTTCTATGTACTGGTTATTTGTGTGATGTCCACTTACTGAGGAATGAATAGATAATATAATCTATGTGATATGTCAAGATATCTTTAATATTTAGGAAAATAAGATACCAGACATTAAGCAAATATCCTAATTTTTTCTTATAAAGCATGAAACAAATTACGTATAGATAAATATCCGTATGTACTCCTGTTAACCCTTATATGACTTAGTTCATACATCTTTTGTGTATCCCTATGTTCTTGTGCTGCCATCCACTGGGTGGATGTCCCCGAGCTGTAAACTAGCAGCTTAGTTGTCAGAATGTATATGTTCTTGCGCTGCCATCCACTGGATGGATGTCCCCGAGCTGTAAACTAGCAGCATAGTTGTCAGAATGTATATGTTCTTGCGCTGCCATCCACTGGGTGGATGTCCCCGAGCTGTAAACTAGCAGCTTAGGTGTCAGAATGTATATGTTCTTGCGCTGCCATCCACTGGATGGATGTCCCCGAGCTGTAAACTAGCAGCTTAGGTGTCAGAATGTATATGTTCTTGCGCTGCCATCCACTGGGTGGATGTCCCCGAGCTGTAAACTAGCAGCTTAGTTGTCAGAATGTATATGTTCTTGTGCTGCCATTGACTGGGTGGATGTCCCCGAGCTGTAAACTAGCAGCTTAGTTGTCAGAATGTATATGTTCTTGTGCTGCCATCCACTGGATGGATGTCCCCGAGCTGTAAACTAGCAGCTTAGGTGTCAGAATGTATATGTTTTTGTGCTGCCATTCACTGGGTGGATGTCCCCGAGCTGTAAACTAGCAGCTTAGGTGTCAGAATGTATATGTTTTTGTGCTGCCATCCACTGGGTGGATGTCCCCGAGCTGTAAACTAGCAGCTTAGTTGTCAGAATGTATATGTTCTTGTGCTGCCATCCACTGGATGGATGTCCCCGAGCTGTAAACTAGCAGCTTAGTTGTCAGAATGTATATGTTCTTGTGCTGCCATCCACTGAATGGATGTCCCCGAGCTGTAAACTAGCAGCTTAGTTGTCAGAATGTATATGTTCTTGTGCTGCCATCCACTGGGTGGATGTCCCCGAGCTGTAAACTAGCAGCTTAGTTGTCAGAATGTATATGTTCTTGTGCTGCCATCCACTGGGTGGATGTCCCCGCGCTGTAAACTAGCAGCTTAGGTGTCAAAATGTATATGTTCTTGCGCTGCCATCCACTGGGTGGATGTCCCCGAGCTGTAAACTAGCAGCTTAGGTGTCAGAATGTATATGTTCTTGTGCTGCCATCCACTGGGTGGATGTCCCCGAGCTGTAAACTAGCAGCTTAGGTGTCAGAATGTATATGTTCTTGTGCTGCCATCCACTGGATGGATGTCCCCGAGCTGTAAACTAGCAGTTTAGGTGTCAGAATGTATATGTAAGTCGTCTCTTACTAACGCACCTCAGAATATCATTCGGTAAACAAGTAATGAGAACTTCGGGTGGTTTTAAATATAGGTAAAACGAATAGTATATGATTGGACATAAATGGGATCCTGCTAGTACGGGCCAATAGACCTACTGAAATGGTCCACTGTTCCCATTTTTTGTGGAATAAACACACACAATGCAAAATAAAAACACAATGCTGAACGTTTAGTTCAGGACTGAATTTCATCAAACTTTATCCTTAAAGAAAACATCTAAAATAAGATCAATCTGCATTCCTTGTGTATACCAACGTGTTGCCAGTTATCATTATCCTCTGAGTAATTTTAATAAGGAAAAAAGGTATCAATATAAAATACATTAGTTCTCCTTAAAATTATAAATATTCCGACTGTGTACAAAAACATCAAAACGAACTAAAAATCTGTTAAAAAAACGACTGTTTTTACTTCGACCTCGTCAGTACAGCATCGAAAATATTTATTTTGCATGTTCGATCATAAAGGTTTATTATATTTCGACTCATCCATATTTCTGACATATGTTTTAAACATCATACTATTTGTATATACACACGAATATTTTTAATCTCATTTGCATATATATTAGTTTTTTTTGGAGTAATTCCCCTCGTTCAGTAACATTGTGGGTGCTCGTTGATTGGTTGGTAGCGTCCTCAGCTCATGTACTGAGGGTCTGGGATCGATCACCGGCACGGGTGAAACCTTGGGCATATTTCCTTACACCTGCTGTCCCTGTTCTCCTAGCAGTAAGTAGGTACCAGGAGCTAGCCGACTGTTGTTGGTCGTAACTTGGGGGACAAAATTAACCTAAGTTGCCTGAAATATTCTGCATGACCAGGGGATTTCTATATATTATTTCAATGATATCAGCTAGATCTACATCACTTGTATCAAGTTCTTGTAGAAATAGTATTAGTGGACCCCCGGATTTCGTCAATAATTCGTTCCAGAATGCTGTTCGAGTGCCGTTACCGAACGAATTTGTTCTTATAAGGAATAATGTAAATTAGATTAGTCCTTTTATACCCCCAAAAATACACTTACATAACTGTTCGAGTTGGGAGCAGTACGAAATCCGGGGGTCCACTGTATTTTATAAATTCAAAGAAACTAAAAATTAATGTCATTTGTAATTTAACTTCAATGGTTTTATTGTGGTGTAAATACATGTATTTGGTCTCATGGAACATCTGCCACAGAGTTTGAGTGGGTAGAAATAGGATCTCAAATAGGATTCAGATCTCAGTCCTATCCAAGGATCAGCTTGACATACGATACCAAGTTGTGGGAAATGACAAGTGAGGAAACTCTTGTACATTTTGATTCTGAGACCTTGTTCACTCCAAATATTTGGTATATATGATATTAAAAGGTTCCCAATGGTATATACACCGAGGTTTGACTTAGCGTATATGTACTGAGAGGTTATTTTAATCCTTGTATAAGGGATTAAAGAATTCTTGAGTGGTGATGAACATACGACTCACGAAATCGTCATAAGAAGATTACAAACAAATCACAGAACAAGTGGAGCCTCAAACCTATGGCAGTCGAGTTTTAGGTTTTGCCTGCCATGGGTTCGAACCCCACCTGTTCAGTGAATATGATAATGGTATACAATACTGACACGTTGATCAGTAAGACACGTGCAGCAGTTAGGTGTCTATTCTGAAACGCTTCGCCTACACAGTAGGCTTCTTCAGTCGAGTACATAAGAACTAGCAGAAGCAGTAGAGATGTGAAGACGATGAAAACAGGAGGATTCTTGCTAAGACTTAAGAGATGGCAAGTGCCTTGAATCAGCACTTATCGCTGTTTCTAACACAATTAAACAAAACAAAGGCAGCTTCACCATCTCTGAAGTCTTAGCAAGAATCCTCCTGAAAACAGTAAACCCTGCCATCACAGTCTCTCCTGCTAATACCACACAAGCGCATCGTAGATGTGGAACACTGCTACAGGCCTTCTCTTTTCCAACCTCCTACAGAAATATTTGTCTAACCTGTTTTTATACTACCCAAATAATTGTTTTGATCACCTTTTACTCATGTGCAAGTTGATTGTTCTACCTTATTGTATTACTACTACAACTTGTATCACTACTACTTCTACCACCACTAGTATTACACCTCACTTTGAGAGTATATATATACTATCTGTGTCCATGTATCGCTTGTAACGGCTTGACAAAGCTCCTGGAGAGCGAAACATTGCCACAATAAAATGTCACATTAGTTGCATTTGTGTCCTTTTACTTAACATTGAAAATTAGGTTGAGCAAATATTCTGTTAGTGGGATGGATTGTGAAGGACTTGCCTAGTATGGGCCAACAGGCCTGCTGCAGTGTTCCTCCTTTCTTATGTTCTTATTATATGGTGATTGGTGCTGTCTAATACTTTCATGCTAGTGTATTCACTCGGGATGAGTGACGGTGCCTAAATTGTCATCATGGTGGTATAGTGACTCTGACAATGCTTAATAAACTCCCTTTAGTGACAAACTCCTCACGCAGCTGAAGACTTGTGTTGCCTCCTCTTCCCCTCCTTTCTCACACCTCTTGCTGCATCTATCTAGTCTCTCCTTTGTATTATTTTTTTTCGTTATCATGAGCTTCCTATTCCTTTAACCCCTCAGCTATCTCGCGCGTCTAATCCCATTTACCATTTCCCTTCTTTCACCTCTTCCATTCACTTTCCCCTTCTTCCCTTCCCTAACCATCGTTCCATAAAATAAGGGTCATTGGGTCACATCATGCTAAACATGTTTTGACATCACAGTGGTATAAATCGACTTCCATTAGAGGCGAATGTCACTACCAGACTTGGCTTTCTCATCGCCCATACGTCATATACAATAAGGTCTTCTTGCACTCTACTGATGCCTTCAAGTTGTACGGACGGGAGCGCTCTGGCGACGCTACACAACACTAAAATTCTTTTGCTTAAAAGATCGATCAGTGCTGATTAATTGGGCGGTTTGACGCCGTTTTTAAACTGCCTACAAATCACAAAAGAAAATTAATTACTATAGAAAGTGACGTGGGTGTAATGACTGCCTTGATGTTGATGTTCATTACATGGAAGGTAGTCTGGGGTTCTAGTGCTGGACCTGGTCCTTCTGGTTCGGAATCAATGCTAGTGAAATGTACGAAGGGTGAAGAAATATTGGCCCTGAAATATGAGTGGCCAGGTGACATAATGACGTCACAAAGAAAGAAGTTTGAATGCCCTTTTGTGTCCAATTGACCGTAACTCGAATCTCATTTTCTATTCTGCGTCAGAGGGACGCAGGGGACACTCAAGAGTTCTCGTCATTCAGACCTTTCTCAAAATTAGGGTGCATTAGATGTCTCGAACCTCCCTCTCATCCCTTCTCTTCCTCCCTCCCTCCCTCCCTTCAACCATTCAATCACTCGCTAAAATGATTGACCAACAGGGAAACATCGAAAAAATAAATAAATCCTCCGTACCTTCCCTCACCAACTTTTATCCTCAAATTCCCAGAACCAAATTCTAACCTCTTTCATTCTCCCCAGAAAGGTAAAAAAAAGATATACGTAACAAAGGTAATTGCGCCAGGAATACATAGAGATTATAAGCTGCAACGCCAGCAGAATTCTCATAAACAAAACAGGACAATGGCGGCTTCCAAGGGTACAATGGACAGGGGAAAATAAGTATTGGTAGGCAAAAAAATGTACGGCTTTTTTTTTTTATTCCCTCCCATTGGCGTGTGATTGTAACGTTACTGCGCTGGAGAGAGAAAGTGAGAGAGAGGGAAAGAGAGAGACGGAGGGATAGAGAGGAGGGAGGGAGAGGGAGGAGAGGGAGAGGGAGAGGGGGGATAGGAAGTAGCAGTGAGATTAAGGGAAGTTAGAAGAGGTGAAGGAAACGGTGAAGGTGTGATACAGATTAATGCAGGGGAAGCAGGGAGGATAGTTAAAACGGTCAGGTTTAAAGCCTATCGATTGACAGAGGGGTCATTAAAGCGACAGGTTTTAATTATACAATAATATATAGTATATATTATATATATTAATCATATATATATATATATATATATATATATATATAATATATATATATTTTTTTTTTTTAAAACGTCGGCCGTTTCCCACCGAGGCAGGGTGACCCAAAAAGAAAAAAACTTTCATAATTCAACATTTTCACCATCACTCATTTATAATCACTGTCTTTGCAGAGGCGCTCAGATACGACACTTTAGATGTCACTCCAAACTGCCAATATCCCAGATCCCTCCTTTAAAGTGCAGCCATTGTACTTCCCACCTCCAGGACTTAAGTCCGGCTAACCGGTTTCCCTAAATCCCTTCATAAAATATTACCTGCTCACACTACAACAGCTCGTCAGGTCCCAAAAACCATTCGTCTCCATTCACTTCTAACACGCTCACACATGCTTACCGGAAATCCAAGCCCCTCGCCCACAAAACCTCCTTTACCCAATCCCTCAAACTTTTTCGAGGACGACCCCTATCCCTCCTTCCTTCCACTACACATTTATACGCTCTCCAAATGACCAAACCACCTCAACAACCCCTCTTCAGCCCTCTGACTAATACTTTGTCAGAACCTCCTCTTAATTTCCACACTACGAATTCTCTGCATAACATTTACACCACACATTGCCCTTAGACAGGACATCTCCACTGCCTCCAGCCTCCTCCTCTCTGCAGCATTTGCAACCCATGCTTCACACCCATATAAGAGTGTTGGTACGACTATACTTTCGTACATTCTCTTCTTTGCCTCCATGGATAACGTTTTTTGTCTCCACAGATACCTCAACGCACCAATCACCTTTTTTTCCTTCATCAATTCTATGGTTAACCTCATCCTTCATAAACCCATCCGCTGACAAGTCAACTCCCAAATATCTGAACACATTCGCTTCTTTCATACTCCCTCCAATGTGATATCCTATTTTTCTTGATCTAAATCGTTTGATACCCTCATCGCCTTACTCTTATCCATATTCACTTTCAACTTTCTACCATTACACACCCTCCCAAACTCATCCACTAACCTTTGCAACTTTTCTTTAGAATCTCCCAAAAGCACAGTATCATCAGCAAAAAGTGTGTCAACTCCCATTTTGCATTTGATTCCCCATAATTTAATCCCACCCCTTTTCCCAACACCTTAGCATTTTCTTCTTGTACAACCCCATCTATATGTTAAACAATCATTGTGACATTACACATCCCTGCCAAAGACCTACTTTTACTGGGAAGTAATCTCCCTCTCTCATACACACACTAACCTGAGCCTCACTCACTATCCTCATAAAAACTCTTTACAGCATTTAGTAACTTCCTACCTATTCCATACACTTGCAACATCTGCCACATTGCTCCCCTATCCATTATCATATGCCTTTTCTTAATCGATAAATGAAATTAAAACTTCCCTACCTTTATCTAAATACTGTTCACATATATGCTTCAATGTAAACACTTGATCTACACAATTCTACCCATTCTAAAGCCTCCTTGTTCATCTGCAATCCTGCTCTCTGTGCTACCTCTAATTCTTTCAATAATAACCCTACCCTACACTTTACCTGGTATACTCAGTAAACTTATTCACCTAAAATTTTTACAGTCACTTTTGTCCCTGTTCCCTTTATATAAAGGAACTATATACTCTCTCTGCCAATCCCTAGGTACCTTCCCTTCTTTCATAAATTTACTGAAAAAAAATGTCAACCACTCCAACACTATATCCCCCCTGCTTTTAACATTTCTGTCATGATCCTATGAGATCCAGCTGCTTTACCCCCCTTTCACTCTACGTAATGCCTCACACACCTTCCCCACACTCACATCCTGCTCTTCTTCACTCCTAAAAGATGTTATACCTCCCTGACCAGTGCATGAAATTATTGCATCCCTCTCATCAACATTTAAAAGTATCTCAAAATATTCCCGCCATCTTCCCATTACTTCCAACTCCCTATCTACTAACTCCACTACTCTGTTTTTAATTGACAAATCCATTCGTTTCCTAGGCTTTCTTAACGTGTTTATCTCACTCCAAAATTTGTTCTTAGTCTCAGCAAAATATGTTGACAGTGCCTCTCTTCTCATTACGTGCTATATCTTATCGTGTATACTTATTTATCCTCTTCGTAAAATGTATTACTTATTACCAAACAATTTTCTACACATAGTTCAATTAAAGGCCCCCCATTTTCACTTACCTCAGGCACCCCAAATTTGCTTACTACTATAACTATAGAAGACAAATAAACTGCAGATGTAGTATACATAGTATTTGCGAAAGCCTTCGACAAATGCGACAAATGCGTGATAAAGGAATAACATGAAAAGTTGGCAGATGGATCTATAACTTCCTAATAAATAGAACACAAAGAGTAAACGTAAACAGAGTAAAGTCTGAGGCAGCTACGGTGACAAGCTCTGTTCCACAAGGCACAGTACTCGCTCCCATCCTATTCCTCATCCTCATATCTGACATAGACAGAGATGTAACCCATAGCTCAGTGTCTTCCTTTGCAAATGACAACCCAAACACAATAACAGTGTCCTCCATCGAAGACACTGCGAGACTCCAAGCGGACATCAACCAAATCTTCAAATGGGCCACTCAAAACAATATGAAGTTCAATGAAGTGAAATTTCAGCTACTCAAATATGGAAAACTTAAGGAAATTAAAACTATCAGGGTATACAACAAATTCTAATCATATAATGGAGCGAAAAAGTAATGTGAAGGACCTTGGAGTGATAATGTCAGAGGATCTCACCTTCAAAGACCACAACAATGAATCTACTGCATCTGCTAAAAAAATATAGGACGGATAATGAGAACCTTCAAAACTAGGGACGCCAAGCCCATGATGATTCTCTTCAAATGGCTTGTTCTCTCTAGGCTGGAATACTGCTGTACACTAACTGCCCCCTTCAAGGCTGGCGAAATTACTGACCTGGAGAGTGTACAAAGAACTTTCATGGCACACGTAAGTACGATAAAGCACCCAAATTACTGGGAACTGTTGAAGTCCCTTGATTCGTATTCCCTGGAACGCAGGCGAGAAAGATACATGATAATATACACTTGGAAAATCCTAGAAGGATTGGTACCAAACTTGCACACGAAAATCACTCTTTATGAAAGCAAACGACTCTGCAGGAGATGCAACATTCCCCCAATGAAAAGCAGGGGCGCCACGAGTACACTGAGAGACAACACAGTAAGTGTCCGGGGCCCAAGACTGCTCAACTGCCTCCCAGCATACATAAGGAGGATTACCAATAGTCCCCTGGCTGTCTTCAAGAAGGCACTGAACAGGCACCTAAAGTCTGTACCTGACCAACCAGGCTGTGGTTCGTACGTCAGTTTGCGTGCGGTCAACAGTAACAGCCTAGTTGATCAGACCCTGATCCACCATGAGGCCTGGTCACAGACCGGGCCGCGGGGGCGTTGACCCCCGAAACCCTCTCCAGATTATATATATATATATATATATATATATATATGTGTGTGTGTGTGTGTGTGTGTGTGTGTGTGTGTGTGTGTGTGTGTGTGTGTGTGTGTGTGTGTGTGTGTGTGTGTGTGTGTGTGTGTGTGTGTGTGTGTGTGTGTGGCAGTGAGTAGAATGAAAGGGGGTAAGGCAACTGGGATTGATGGGATAAAGATATAAATGTTAAAAGCAGGTGGGGATATAGTTTTAGAGTGGTTAGTGTTTTTATTTAATAAATGTATGGAAGAGGGTAAGGTACCTAGGGATTGGCAGAGCATGCATAGTTCCTTTGTATAAAGGCAAAGAGGACAAAAGAGTGTAAAAATTATAAGGGAATAAGTCTGTTGAGTATACCTGGTAAAATGTATGGTAGAGTTATTACTGAAAGAATTATCAGTAAGGCAGAGAGCAGGATAGCAGATGAACAAGGAGGCTTTAGGAAGGATAATGGGTGTGTAGACCAAGTGTTTGCAGTGAAACATATAGGTGAACAATATTTAGATAAGGGTAAAGAGGTGTTTGTGGCATTTATGGATTTGGAAAAGGGGGTAATGTGGCAGATGTTGCAAATGTATGGAATAGGAGGTAGGTTATTCAAAGCAGTGAAAAGTTTTTATGAGGATAGTGAGGCTCAGGTTAGAGTATGTAGGCGAGATGGAGATTATTTCCCAGTAAAAGTAGGCCTTAGACAGGGATGTGTGATGTCACCGTGGTTGTTCAATATATTTATAGATGGGGTTGTAAGAGAAGTGAATGCTCGGGTGTTGGCAAGAGGTGTGGGGCTAAAAGATAAAGAATCTAACACAAAGTGGGAGTTGTCACAGTTGATCTTTGCTGATGACACTGTGTTTTTGGGTTATTCTGAAGAGAAGTTGCAGAGGTTGGTGGATGAGATTGGTAGGGTATGTAAAAGAAGGAAATTAAAAGTGAATATAGGAAAGAGTAAGGTGATGAGGATAACAAAAAAAATAGATACCGGAAGATTGGATATCAGATTAAAGGGAGAGAGTATGGAGGAGGTGAATGTGTTTAGATATTTGGGAGTGGATGTGTCAGCAGATGGTTATATGAAGGATGAGGTGAATCATAAAATTAACGAGGAGAAAAAGGTGAGTGGTGCACTGAGGAGCTTGTGGAGACAGAAAACTTTATCAGTGAAAGCAAAGAGGCGAATGTATGAGATGTATGCGAGACATGTGTTGTGAATGTTGCAACAAAGAGAAGGCTGGAGGCAGTGGAGATGTCATGTTTGTGGGCAATGTGTGGTGTGAATATAATGCAAAGAATCCGTAGTTTGGATATTAGGAGGTGTGGGATTACCAAAACTATTATCCAGAGAGCTGAAGAGGGGTTATTGAGATGGTTTGGACATATAGAGATGATGGAACAAAATAGAATGACTTCGAGAGCATATAAATCTGTAGTGGAGGGAAGGCGGGGTAGGGGTCAGTCTAGGAAAGGTTGGAGGGAGGGGGTAAAGGATGTTTTGTGTGCGAGGGGCTTGGACTTCCAGCAAGCGTGCGTGAGTGTGTTAGATCGGAGCGAATGGAGACAAATGGTTTTTAAGAGTTGACGTGCTGTTGGAGTGTAGGCAAAGTAACATTCATGAAGGGTTTCAGGGAAACCGGCAGGCCGGACTTGATTCCTGGAGATGGGAAGTACAGTGCTGGCACTCTGAAGGAGGGGTGTTAATGTTGCAGTTTTGTAACTGTAGTGTAAGCGCGCCTCTGGCAAGACAGTGATGGAGTGAACAATGAAAGTTTGTCTTTGTCGAGCCACCCTGCCTTGGTGGGAAACAGCCTACGTGTTAATAAAAAAAACATATATATTAAATATATATGATGATGGCTTGGTCTTGGCTCCCTTTCTCGAGAGTGGTTCAGACTGCCATGGGAGGAGGTACAAGTACCTCATCTTCTGGGACCAACTGTCCCCAGGCCTAGCCACATTCCCCGCCCTCACGGGGCTCGTAGAGAAAAGCTAGGCCCCTCTGGTCTGCCATCGTCCCTGCCCCAGAAAGCTCGTGGGAATGACAGTCTTGTGAGCTGCAGGTGAAAGCAAACTCTGGCTATCACTTAATGCGGTAAAACCACTTTTGTTTTATATAAGGGACAAATTATTTTTAATTTTGAAAACTAAGTACGTATTTATGAAAGTTCTTTCAAATTCCATAAAACTTATAAACCTTTTATAAAAGTTTAATTGTATTTTTATGGTTAATATTACTCTTAAGTATGAGAAGTTCATAGCTGGTCTGAGAGTGGTTCTTCGCCGCCAGCCCTGGCGTGGTCTTCGCCGCCAGCCCTGGTCGCGGTGGGGCTTCGCCGCCGGGGTGTCTTCCCCCTGGCGTGGTCTTCCGCCAGCCCTGGCGTGGTCTTCGCCGCCAGCCCTGGCGTGGTCTTCGCCGCCAGCCCTGGCGTGCTCGGCGCCTGGCGTCTCGCCGCCAGCCTGGCGTGGTCTCGCCGCCAGCCCTGGCGTGGTCTCGCCGCCAGCCCTGGCTGGTCTTCGCCGCCAGCCCTGGCGTGGTCTTCGCCGCCAGCCCTGGCGTGGTCTTCGCCGCCAGCCCTGGCGTGGTCTTCGCCGCCAGCCCTGGCGTGGCTCGCCGCCAGCCCTGGCGTGGTCTTCGCCGCCAGCCCTGGCGTGGTCCGCCGCCAGCCCTGGCGTGGTCTTCGCGCCAGCCCTGGCGTGGTCTTCGCCGCCAGCCCTGGCGTGGTCTTCGCCGCCAGCCCTGGCGTGGTCTTCGCCGCCAGCCCTGGCGTGGTCTTCGCCGCCAGCCCTGGCGTGCTCGCCGCCAGCCCTGGCGTGGTCTTCGCCGCCAGCCCTGGCGTGGTCTTCGCCGCCAGCCCTGGCGTGGTCTTCGCCGCCAGCCCTGGCGTGGATCTTCGCCGCCAGCCCTGGCGTGGTCTTCGCCGCCAGCCCTGGCGTGGTCTTCGCCGCCAGCCCTGGCGTGGTCTTCGCCGCCAGCCCTGGCGTGGTCTTGCCGCCAGCCCTGGCGTGGTCTTCGCCGCCAGCCCTGGCGTGGTCTCGCCGCCAGCCCTGGCGTGGTCTTCGCCGCCAGCCCTGGCGTGGTCTTCGCCGCCAGCCCTGGCGTGGTCTTCGCCGCCAGCCCTGGCGTGGTCTTCGCCGCCAGCCCTGGCGTGGTCTTCGCCGCCAGCCCTGGCGTGGTCTTCGCCGCCAGCCCTGGCGTGGTCTTGCCGCCAGCCCTGGCGTGGTCTTCGCCGCCAGCCCTGGCGTGGTCTTCGCCGCCAGCCCTGGCGTGGTCTTCGCCGCCAGCCCTGGCGTGGTCTTCGCCGCCAGCCCTGGCGTGGTCTTCGCCGCCAGCCCTGGCGTGGTCTTCGCCGCCAGCCCTGGCGTGGTCTTCGCCGCCAGCCCTGGCGTGGTCTTCGCCGCCAGCCCTGGCGTGGTCTTCGCCGCCAGCCCTGGCGTGGTCTTCGCCGCCAGCCCTGGCGTGGTCTGCCCACCCTGGCGTGCCGCCAGCCCTGGCGTGGTCTTCGCCGCCAGCCCTGGCGTGGTCTTCGCCGCCAGCCCTGGCGTGGTCTTCGCCGCCAGCCCTGGCGTGGTCTCGCCGCCAGCCCTGGCGTGGTCTTCGCCGCCAGCCCTGGCGTGGTCTTCGCCGCCAGCCCTGGCGTGGTCTTCGCCGCCAGCCCTGGCGTGGTCTCGCCCAGCCCTGGCGTGGTCTTCGCCGCCAGCCCTGGCGTGGTCTTCGCCGCCAGCCCTGGCGTGGTCTTCGCCGCCAGCCCTGGCGTGGTTTCCCGCCAGCCCTGGCGTGGTCTTCGCCGCCAGCCCTGGCGTGGTCTTCGCCGCCAGCCCTGGCGTGGTCTTCGCCGCCAGCCCTGGCGTGGTCTCGCCGCCAGCCCTGGCGTGGTCTTCGCCGCCAGCCCTGGCGTGGTCTTCGCCGCCAGCCTGGCGTGGTCTTCGCCGCCAGCCCTGGCGTGGTCTTCGCCGCCAGCCCTGGCGTGGTCTCGCCGCCAGCCCTGGCGTGGTCTTCGCCGCCAGCCCTGGCGTGGTCTTCGCCGCCAGCCCTGGCGTGGTCTTCGCCGCCAGCCCTGGCGTGGTCTTCGCCGCCAGCCCTGGCGTGGTCTTCGCCGCCAGCCCTGGCGTGGTCTTCGCCGCCAGCCCTGGAGTGGTCTTCGCCGCCAGCCAAGGCGTGGTCTTCGCCGCCAGCCAAGGCGTGGTCTTCGCCGCCAGCCCTGGCGTGGTCTTCGCCGCCAGCCCTGGCGTGGTCTTCGCCGCCAGCCCTGGCGTGGTCTTCGCCGCCAGCCCTGGCGTGGTCTTCGCCGCCAGCCCTGGCGTGGTCTTCGCCGCCAGCCCTGGCGTGGTCTTCGCCACCAGCCCTGGCGTGGTCTTCGCCACCAGCCCTGGCGTGGTCTTCGCCACCAGCCCTGGCGTGGTCTTCGCCACCAGCCCTGGCGTGGTCTTCGCCACCAGCCCTGGCGTGGTCTTCGCCACCAGCCCCGAGACATTCAGATTAGATATAAATAATAAATGATACAAATAATAAATTAACCTATTTGTCATTGGTAAGGGTGACAACACGCGCCCTACTGTGTGCGAGGGTTTAATGCCTAATAGAAACCCTTCCCCCCTGACAACCAGGATTAAATGGGGTGAAAAAAAAGCTTTGAAAAGAGCACCAGGGGGGAGGCAGGCAGCTTCATGGGAGGTCATCAATGAGGCTGATGAATAACTCCCACGGACGAAGAAACAAGAATGAAGGAGGGATGGAAAAGAAAAAAATAAGGATGAAAATTAAATATAGTGTACGAATACAGATAAACACAGATCAAATTAATTTAAGTGGCCCTTAGGTATTTATAACATAATCCGGCTTTTACATTTTGGTTATGAGAAAAATTTATTCGTAGACAATTCTGGTTACTATAAGTTATGAATTACTTATGTTTACAAGAATCACTAAACCCGAATGGAGCCATTCAGGGATGGAGGAAAAAGTAACAATTGCAGAGAGGAATTTTATTGGAAAGTTTCGCTTAATAACACGTTTCTGCTGTGTTCCTCAGGCGAGACGTCTCAAAGTTCTTCTCTGTCACTGTCAATGTTTTCCTCTCCATTTCTGCAACGCTGGAGGCTCGATGCTCCGTCTGGTAAGACAAACTCGACTCTTATGGATGACTGATATAGAAACTAAAAAATGGAAAGAGTAACAATAGAATATAATCTTATAGACAACGACATGTTACCTAAATTGATAAATAAGACGTGTGCAACATTTCTCTAAATTTATTCTGGAATAGTTTCATCAGTTAGTGGCTTCTTCAGTCCAATGTAAAGTAAGGTGGAAGACGAGGAGGAGTTTGAGATAATCAGTCCCTCAGCTTCATGGACTGAAGAAGCCATTGACTGGAGAAACGTTACCAGAGTTAAGATATAAATTACTTTATATTCTTTTTTTTATTATTTGTAATTATGTACAGTCTGTTTAAGGAGAAAATTGCTAAAAAAAAAAAAAAAACAGTAAATTTCTTAATTTTGCTCTGGATTCCCGCTTTCCCTTCTATTTACTCATACGGAAAACGTGAAGAAATTAAAATCTCATCGGAGTACAAAACTAATTCCAACCACACAATAGAGCGAAAAACTAATGTCAAAGACCTGGGAGTGATCATGTCAGAGGATCTCACCTTCAAGGACCATAACAATGTAGCAATTGCATCTGCTCGAAAATGACAGGATGGATAATGAGAACCTTCAAAACCAGGGATGCCAAGCCCATGTTGACACTTTACAGATCGCTTGTTCTATCTAGGCTGGAATATTGCTGCACACTAACTGCACCTTTCAAGGCGGGTGAAATTGCTGACCTTGAAAATGTGCAGATCAAACCAATCGTCATTGGCCACCCAGCTCTTGACGGGTGCGGGTGTGCTGTTCCCTGGGCTGCCACCTAGCGGTGATCAAAGACAACTTCATTTTCTGTAAACATGGCGCCCGGAGCAGACGCAGGATTAACACAGTCTGTATAGATATGGTGACAGGATCTTTGCAACCGGCTACTGCGGCTACAGTTCTGCCAAACATATTAAGAGACGTTTATGGTTTGGAGACTACAGATTTGTATGGCGTGGCACTCAACGGAGTTAATAGTCTCTTTGTAAAACTCTTAACGGCTGAGGTGTACGAAAGGACTGTCGACCGCCATCAAGACAGAGTCTATAAGGTACATTCTGGCCTACAAGTGCGACTGAAGGACGTGTGCATACTTACACTTGATCAGGTTAAGAACGACCGTTGAATCAGACTCGGTGGACATCAGCCAAGTATTTGGGAATTACGGCATTGTGCATGCTGCCATGCCTGGGAAGTGGAGCGAGGGTCCGATGGTGGGCATTTTGAGGGACTTTACTCACTGAAAATGACATTACGCAGGCCGATTCCATCACGCCGCACTGCCAGAATTTAGGACTGCGGCTATACGTGACATACATGGGACAGCGAAGGACCTGCAGGTAAGTGCGGGCATACGAGCATGTGGCTGCTGACTGCATGCGAGGACGGGACAACGGATGGATACTGGACGACGAGACTAAGTAAGGACGCACGAGGTTGTGCAGGATCCGGTGGACGCTAAGGAGGCTGGAACTAGATTATGGAGTGAGATTGTTGATGGATCGCAGGATGTCATACGTTGCCAAATGTGTCTGTACAGGAGGCTGCTGCTGGTGGCGAGAAACACCCAGGCAACGGCGAGGATTCCCTTGGAGGTATTACGGAGATATTGGATGACCCGTCCAGTACTTAGTGGGAGGCATGTGGGTTGATGCCAGTGAGTGTGTGATGAGGGGAGCAGCAGTGTTGAGCAGCAGTCTTTAGTCAGAGAGCATGTATGGTTGAGGTGCATCGGAAAGGGGCAGAGAGAGGGATGATAGTATGGAAGCGGTGCCTGGATCGAGGAAGGTCGGGCACAGTGAGGATAGTGAAGATGTATTGACCCAGCACAGAGGACAGGTAAAAGTCGATGGTGGAGGTGGCGAGAAAGGACCTGGGAGTTTTGCATGATAGAGAAAAGGTCAAGGGTGGGAGGCAGTTGAGTAAAACAGGAGGTAAAGGGAAGGCGGTCTCGCAGCCTCCACTTGCGGCCTAAGGGCAAACCTCACAATTGTTTTCAAGTGTCTAACATTAAACGAAAATGGTCCAGGGAAAGAAATTAAAAGGGCATGGGTAGAATGCACATTGAGGAGGTATGGTGTGAATGTAGTCTTTTTACAAGAACATAATTTTCGGTGTGGAAGGAGTTGCAGTTGAAGGATATAAGGTGTATGCTGGTTCATCGGGGAAATTAAAGGGTGGCGTGGCGGTAGCAGTCGCAGACTCTAGCCCTTTTAAATTATATGCTTGGGAAGAGTGGGGGGGTCGGATAGTGAGGGTAGAGGGGGAGGGTGGAGGCGGGCATGTTTCATGGGTGTATACATGCCAGCAGAACATTCAAGGAAGGTGAAGGTGGAATTTGTAAGGGATGTAATGATATATGCTTTCAGGGTTTACCTGGGGTGTCGATAGTTGGGGGGATTTAACTGCAAATTCGGGAGAGGATGTTGAGCCTAGGGGGCGGTGTGTGTTGGTTGAACTGAGGGATTTATTAAGAAGTGGGGTTGGGGATGTAGTTGGGGTAGGGGGTTCCGGGAGCATACTTTTGTTAGGAGGGGATGGGGCCAGGTTAGATAGGATTTATGTTTCCGGTCTGTTGGGTGGGTAGGATTAGTTATTTGGATGTGGGTTTTTCTGATCACAGGGGGTGTTGGCTGAGGTAGATTGGTCAGGAGTAGCTAAGTGGTATAGGGATATTGGAAATGAATGTTAGGTTGTTATTCGGTGAGGATAAAAGGGTTGAGTTTGGGATGGTGGGGTAGGTTATGGAACGAGGGCGTGGGAGGAAGAGTTGGTGGGTTGGTGGGTGTCGGTGGGAAAACCACACATCGGAATGTTTTATCAGAGATTGGGAAAAGGGAGGCGGAATGGCGATATGGGATGCAACGATATTTAGAAGGCCTGCTACAGAGTTGTTGTGTGTGGACATGCAGTTACGGGGAATTAAATTAAGAATAGGTTGATAGAAAACAGAATAGAGGTTTGGGGGTGGGAGGGGGCGGTATAGATGATGTTTTGGGGGGGATAAACCTCAAAATATGTTTAGGTCAATGAAAAGCGCGTAGAGAGAAGGACAAGGAAAATGGAAGAGAGGAAAGTGCAGATGGTTAGGGGCCGGGAATGAATATTAGAGGAACAGAGGGAAGGGGTGGCGGGACAAGTGGTTTCAGAGGATTGAGTAGTGTGGAGTGGAGTTGAAGGTTTGTAATATTTTTCAAGGGGGGTATTGTGGGGTAGAGGAGAGGGAAGGGAGGGTGGGGGGAATTAGCGAAGGGGGATGGGAGGCAAAGAGGGCTTATAAAGGCAAAGCTCCTGGAATAGATGGGTTCAAATGAGTTTTATAGGGAACACTGGGATAGTATGAGGTTGTGTGGTGGAAGTGATGAATCGGATGAAGAGGGATAGGAGGATGGGGAAAGGGATGGGGATGGGTGTAATGGTCGGGAAAAAGGAAAGGTAGGTAATATGTTGAGTAATTACAGGCCACTGATGCTCATGAAGCAGACTATAAGATCTTTGCAAAAATATTGGGAAATGATTAAAAGGGGTTTTAAAGGCGATTGCAGGGGGCAGGGGGATCCGGAGAGGGGTGCTTGGGGGGCATGAGAGGATTAAGGGTTTTTTTAGATAGTGGAGGGGGAGGATCTAGCTTTGGACTGGGAAAGGGCGTGGGGACAGTGTGGAACGGAGGTGTTGTTTGATGAGAGGAGACAGGGTTTCGGGGAGGAGGTAGTGGATTGGGTTCGGGCAATATATGTAGGTGCTTTTAGAATACAGGGGAATGGCAGGTTTTGGGGGGGGAGATATAGGGCCACAGGGTTGTCCTCTGCCCAAGATCTCTTTGCATGGAAGATCCATTCATAGATTAGGGGGATTTGGGGAACAGGGAGGGGGCGGGATAGATGGTGGGTGGGTTAGGAGGTGCCAACAGGTCTTAGGGAAGCTGGTTTGGGGATTCGGGTTTAAGAACTTTTTGTGAGGCCACTGGGAGAGGAATGGTGCAAAGTCGAAAATGTTGGTAGGATCCGGGTGGGGGATCGGGCCAGGGGTATGGGTGGTTCGTGGTGGATAGCATCACTATCTGTGAATTGTATACATGAGGGATAGGATCAGACGGAGGGTGAATTCAGGTCGAGTGGTGCAAAGGGCGAAGTTGTGTATGTCTGCATGGAGGCCGAGTGATTCACTTTGCGAAGAGGGTACTTGGGTCAAACATTGGTCTCAAAGGATTTGGTATGTTGTTTGGGGTGTACCCATTGGCAAAGGGAGGTGGGAAAGAGTTGGAGGTAAAATATTCAAGTATATCTGGGCGAATGGGAGGAATTGGGCGAAGGAAATTGTTAGGAACGGGGTAGGGATGGGGGGGTTGGTTTAATTTGGTGGAGCGGACTTGTTATGTATGTGAGACGGGCGGTGAGGAGAGGGGCTTGGGGGAAAGGAGGAGGGGGGGGGGTGTATTGAGGGAGATGATGAATGGGGGGGGGGAAAAAGGGGTTAGATTACTGTAGAGATTTGTTGAGGAATTTATTGGTAATTAAGGAACCGATAAAATGAAGGTGAATAGGATGATGGGTCTTGGGGGAGGCTAAGGTTGTAGAGGGTGCAGCGGTTTTGTATAGATTGGGTTCGACAGGAGGGGTTTTCGAGGACTTAGGTTGATGCCGAAGAGATCGTGAAAGATGTACAGATTTTTACATGGGGCAGCCCAAGGGCGGAGCGGCAAGGGGTATTATTCATAAGGGTTTACAGGAGGGCAGTGTGAAAAGGGGTGGTATATGGAACTGTCTTGATGGGATATATTTCGGAAGCTTTGGGGGGCCGGTGCGGGAGTGGATGGGGGGTGGTATGGCTTGGGGGGGGGGAACAGTTGTTGAGGGCACTGTTCCGGACTTGGGAATTAACAGGGTTAGGAGAGGCCTAATGCATTGTTTGGTTGATTTCGTGTGGGGTCATGGAGATTGAGGGAGGTGGGAATAGGGAAAGAATTAGGGCATTGGCTGCGGTAATCAAAGGGGAAAAGGGGGTTTAAATTGGGGGTTTTTTTCCCCCCTTTTTTTTTTTTTTTAAAAAAAATTTTCCCAAAAAAAGGTTTTCCAAAAAAAAATTTGTTAATTTAAAAAATTTTTAAAAAATTTTTTTTTGGGGTTTTCCCCCAAAAAAAAAAAATTTTTTTGGGGGGGAAAAAAAATTTTTTAAAAAAATTTTTTAAAAAAATTTTTCCCCGGGGGGGCCCCCCTTTTTTAAAAGGGGGGTTTTTTTTTGGGCGGGTTTTCCCCCCTTTTTTAAATTTTTTTAAAAAAAATTTTGGGGGGTTTTTTTTAAGGGGGGGAAAAAAAATTTTTTTTTTAAAAGGGGGGGGGTTTTTTTTTTTTTTTTTGGGGGTTTTATTTTGTTTTTATTTTTTAAAAAATTTTTTGGGGGGTTTTTTTTTAAATTTTTTTTTTTAAAAAAAAAAAAAAAAAAAACCAAAAAAAAAAAAAAATTTAAAAAATTAAAAGGGGTTTTTAAAATCCAAAAAAAGGAAAAATTTTTTCCCCAAAATTTAAATTTGGGTAATGAGAACCTTCAAAAAACCCCCCTTTTTTAAAAAAATTTTTTTTTTTTCCAAAAAAAAACCCCCCCCTTTTTGGGGTTTAAAATTGGGGAAAAAAAAAACCCCAAAACCC
>WNWK01006784.1:70000-100000 GCA_009830355.1 Cherax destructor
TGGGGGGGAAAAAAAAATTTTTCCCCAAATTTTTTTAAAATTTTTTCCCTTTTTTTAACCCTTTTTTCCTTTTTTTAAAAAAAAAGGGGGGTTTTTTTTTTTAAAAAAAAACCCCCCAAAAAAACCCCCCCCCTTTTCCCCCTTCCCCCCATTCCCCTTTTTTTTTAAAAAGAACCCCGGGGGGGTTTTTGGGGGGGGAAAAAAAAATTTTTTTTAAAAAAAATTTCCCAAAAAAAAAAATTTTAAAAAAGGGGGGGGGAAAATTTTTTAAATTTTGGGGCCCCTTTTTTTAAAAAAAAAAAAATTTTTTTAAGGGGAAAAAAAACCCCCCCCAAAAAATTTTTTTTAAAAAAATTTAAAAAAAAAAACCCCCCCCCAAATTTCCCCCTTAAAAAACCCCCCCCCTTTTTAAGGGAAAAAAAATTCCCCAAAAATTTAAACCGGGTTTGGAAAAAATTTGGGTTTTTAAAAAAAAAATTTTCCCCCGGGGGGGAAAAGGAAAAATTTTTGGAAATTTTTTAAAAAAAGGCCCCCCCTTTTTTCCCCCAAAAAAAAAAAAATTTTTTTTTTCCCCCCCGGGGGCCCCTTTTTTAAAAAAATTTTTTTTTAAAAAAGGCCCTTTGGGGGGGTTTTTTTTTTCCCAAAAAGGGGGAAAATTTAAACCGGAAAAAAATTCAATCCCCCCAAATTTTAATTTTTTTTTTCCCCCCCCCCCTTCCCAAACAAAGGGGGGTTTTTTTTTTTTTCCCCCCCCCGGGGGAACCCCCCAAAAAATTTTAAAAATTTTAAACCCAAAAAAACCTAAAAAAAACTTTTAAAAAAACCCCCCCCCCCCCCAAAAAACCCAAATTTTTTTGGCCCCACCCCAAAAAAAAAATTTTTTAAAAAAAAAGGTTTTTTTCCCCCCCTTTTTTTTTTCCCCCCCAAAAAAAAATTTTTTTTAAAAAACCCCTTTTCCCCCCCAAAAAAACCCCCCCCCCTTTCTTTTAAAAAAAAAACCAAAAAAAACCCCCCTTTTTTTTTCCCCCCTTTTTTTTTTTTTTTTTTGGGCCCCCCCCTTTCCCCCCCCCCCCCTTTTTAAAAACCCCCCCCCTTTTTAAAAAATTTTTTTTTTTTTTCCCCCACCCCAAAAACCTTTCCCCGGGGAAAAACCCTTCCCCCCCCCCCAAACCCCCCTTAAAAAAACCCCCCCCAAAAAACCCCCCCAAAAAATCAAAACCCCCCCCAAAAACCGCCCCCCCCCCCCAAAATTTTCCCCCCCCCCCCCTTTCCCCCCCCCCTTAAAACCCCCCCCCCCCCCCCCCCCCAAAAAAAACCCCCCCCCCCCCCCCCAATTTTTTTCCCTTTTTCCCTTTTTCCCCCTTTTTCCCCCCCCTAAACCCCCCCCTTTTCCCCCCCAAAAAAAAAAAACCCCATTCCCCCCCCCAAAATTTTCCAAAAAAACCCCCCCCCCCCAAAAAACCCCCCAAAAAAAAATTTTTCCCCCCCCCAAAACCCCCCCCCTCCTTGGCCCCTTTTTAAAAAATAAATTTAAAACCCCATTCCGGCCCCCCCCCGGGCCCTTTCCCCCCTTAAACCCAAAAAGGGGGAAAAAAAAAACCCCCCCCTTTTTCCCCCCCCTTTTTTTTCCCTTTTTTTGGGGCCTTTAAATTTTTAAAGGTTTTTTCCCCCTTTTCTCCTTTAAAGTTCCAAAAAAAATTTTTTTTTTCCCCTTCCCCAAAAAACCCCGAAACCCCTTTTTTTTCCCCCCCCCCCTTTTTAAAACCCCCCCCTTTAAACCCCCCCCCCCGGGCCCCCTTTTTAAAAATTTCCTTTCCCCCCCGGGCCCCCCCCCAAAGGAAAAAACCCCCCCTTTTTTTTTTTCCCCCCAAACCCCCCCCAAGCCCCCTTTCCCCCAAAAAAACCCCCCCGGGGTTTTTTTTTTAAAAAAAAAAAACCCCCCAAAAAAAAAAATTTAAAAAAATTTAAAAAAAACCCCCTTCCCTTTTTTAAAAAAAAAGGGTTTCCCCCTTTTTTTTAAAAAAAAACCCCCCCCTTTTCCCCCTTTTTTTTCCCCCCTTTTTCAAAATTTTCCCCTTTTTTTTTTTAAACTTTCCCAAAAAAAATTTTCCCCCCCCCCTTTTTTTTGGGGTTTTTTTTCCCCCCTGCTTTCCCCCTTTCCCAAAAACCCCCCTTTTTCCCCCCAAATTTTTTTTAAAAAAAATTTTTTTCCCAAATCTTCCCTTCCCCCCCCCCCCTTTTTTTTTAAAAAACCCCCCCCCCCAAAAAAAAAAAAATTTTAAAAAAAACCCCCCCCCCCCCAAAAAAACCCCCCTTAACCCCCTTTTTTTAACCTTTTTCCCCCCCCCCAAATTTTTCCTAAATTTTTTCCAAAAATTTTCCCAAAAAAACCCCCCCCGGGGGCCCCCCCAAAAACCCCCAAAAAATTTTTTTTTTAAATTTTTTAATTTAAAAAAACCCCCAAAAATTTTTCCCCCAACCCAAAAAAAATTTCCCCCCTTTTTTTTTTTAAAAAAAAAACCCAAAACCCAAAAAAAGGAAAAATTCCACCCCCCTTTCCCCCGGGGAAAAAATTAAAACCCCCCCCACTTCCCCCCTTCTTCCCCCCCAAAAAAAAAAACCCCCCCCCCCACCCGGGTTTCCCTTTTTAATTCCCCAAAGGGGTTTTTTCCCCTTAAACCCCCAAAAATCCCCCTTTCCCCTTTTTTTTTTTTTTTTAAAAAAAACCCAAACCCCAAGGGTTTTAAAAAAAAAAACCCCCCCCCAAATTCCCCAAAAAAACCCCCGCAAAAGGGGCCCCCTTTCCCCGGGGGGGGCTTTCCCCCCCCCCCCCCCCTTAAAAAAACAAAAGGGGGTTTTTTTAAACCCCCCCCCCAAAAGGGGGAAAAAAAAAACCCCCCCCCCCCCGGGGAAAAAAAAATTTTTTTTTTAAAAAAAACCCCCCCCCCCTTTTCCCCCCCCCCCCTTTTTTTTCCCCCAAAAAAACCCCCCATTTTTAAAAAGGGGCCCCCCCTTTAAAACCCCCCCCTTTTTTAAAAAAAAAAAGGGGGGAAACCCCCCCCCAAAAAACCCCCCCCCCCAAACCCCCCCCCCCCCAAAAAACCCCTTAAATTTTTAAAACCCTTCCCAAACCCCCTTCCCCCTTTTTCCCCGGGGGCCAAACCCCTTTTAAAACCCCCCCCCCCCTTTTGGCCCCCCAAAAAAAGGGCCTTTTCCCCCAAAAGGGGAAAAGGGGCCCCCTCCCCCACCAAAAACCAAATTTTAAAAAACCCCCAAAAAACCCCCCCCCCCACCCTTTTTTTAACCTCCCCCCAAAAAATTTTGGGGTTTTTTTCCCCCCCAAAAAACCCCGGGGAAATTTTTTTAAACCCCCCCCCAAAAAAATTGGGGGCCCCCCCCCCCCCAAACCCCCCCCCTTTTCCCCCAAATTCACCCAAAAAACCCCCCAGGGAAGAGCGTAGCCAGGGTCTAACTCTACACCAGAGGAGAAAACCAGCCTGAGTCTAACTACCCAGCGGAGGGCCGTAGCCAGGGTTTAACTCTACACCAGCAGAGAAACCCTAGCCAGAAATCTAACTATACATGGGAAGACCGTAGCCAGAGTCTAACTATACATCAGCGGAGAGACCGTAGCCAGAGTCCCAAACTAACCACCAGTGGAGAGACCGTAGCCAGGGGCAACTCTACATCTCAAGTAAAATTTTTTTCGTGATGTTCGTCCTGGTGGTCTTTTTTTTCCCATTTTATCCAGGACACGTATTGTGCTGGGAATGGTGAGGGGAAAAATTTTCATGTCAATTCATCTCGATGACAGTAACCTCGTCTGTAAAAAAAATGGCTCACACGTTTCCACCCAAAAAAATTGGTATAATGACTTCCACAATAATTAAAGGGAAAGCTATCCAAAAAAAGTAACAATTCTAATCTCAATGGGGACCAAACGATGTAAATTTCAACCATTGTTGGGGCTTTCTCCGGTTATCCAAAGGTAACCGTGGAGGAAGAGAGAAAAAAAAAACAATAATTTTGACAACTTTTTTAGGAAGATTTTGTTCGTTTTTTTTAAACCCCGTTAAACCATGTCATCAGACATTTTTACTTATATAATATGTCTCTCAGTGAAGGGTTAGGCCGCTACCAATTGAAACAAGAGCATCTGGTATTCCTTTGATGACAAATAAGAAAATCAAACAACACTGCTTGACTTTCTTGAGTTTTTTTAGGTTATTAATCCCCGGTTCAAGGGAATCAGCTTACAATAATAGTTCTGACAGGATATCACTTTCTTCCCGGTAGCTCTTTGCTGCTCATTCGCTCACATTGAGGCCCGGG
Source organism: Cherax destructor (assembly GCA_009830355.1). Classification (NCBI taxonomy): domain Eukaryota; kingdom Metazoa; phylum Arthropoda; class Malacostraca; order Decapoda; family Parastacidae; genus Cherax; species Cherax destructor. Next base: position 74,333 of record WNWK01006784.1, read on the forward strand.
GTCGACCCCGTCGGCTGGTCGTTTCCATAAGACACCTTCTGTCCATGTTCACTCATCAGAAAAATGGGTCCTGGGTGTTAGTCGACTTTGTGGGCCCATCCTGGGACAAAATTTACCTAATTTCCCCGAAATGTTCTGCATAACAAGCGGCTTTCTATACAGTAGTTTTCTTGATATCAGTTGAACTTTATCATTCCTCCCCAGCCTTGGCGTGGCAGGTGGTCTGTCTGCCCTCTTGTGGGCATGATAACTTTTTTCAAAGCAGGATGGCAGAGCAGTATCGGGGGGTTAAGCTGTCTGTGTGGAGCTTGTTGGTGGGCTTTTATCCAATTGCAATATCCTGTTACCAGCTATCTTGAGCGTATATCGACAAGGGCGATTTACGGCATAGCCCTCAAGGCAGGGGAGAATTTTTTGGAAACCCCCCGGTGTATGGCGCTTTTGACACGTTTGAGGATGACATCTACAGGTCAATGAGTTGGTGGGGGTTAAATTAAAAGCGTACCCCAAACAATATCGGATTGTATCGAAATGCCATTTGGGGCCCGACGAATAGACGGAGAACCCTTTGGTTTTATGGTAACATTCATTATGCAGCCATGGGTAGATGGCCCCGGGGTTTTTTTAAAAGGGAAACCCCGGAGGGTTCTTTCAATTTAAAAATGAGTGGGGGGGCCTACCTTCCTCTAGTGTTGCCTGACTTTGGCGCGGTTTTACGTCATTTAGGGGTCAACGTAGAACTTGTCGTATATGTAGCTCTTTGACCCTTGCAGCTGGTGTGCTAAGCGACAGGGGGGGCGACAGGATGACAGGCATACTGCTGGGGCTGTGGATGAAGGCACACAGAGACAGATGGCGGGGTCTACTGCTCCTGTCTTGAACTATATTTTTAGTGGGATATGTGGTGATGTTTTTTTGCCGGTGTTTTGGTTTCTGATGTATTCATAAAAAGTTTTAATAAATATAAATATAAGTTTTGTACGATGCCAAAGATATGTTTTTATATTGTTTGTGCTTTATCATTAGCATGTTGCATTGTATTTTTCATTGTATTCGTGTTTCATTGTATTCGTGTTTCATTGTATTCGTGTTTCATTGTACGTGTTTCATTGTATTCGTGTTTCATTGTATTCTGATGGTAAGCTTTATTTACTTGGCATTGTTGCCGAGATTCATGTGTGTTTTCCATATGGTTGTTGGTTGTATTATTTGATAACCTACTTGTTATATTTTATATTGATTTGTGTTTTATATAGTGTCTTTTTTAAATAAAATATAAAAAAAAATTCCCCAAAGTTTGCATAACAAGGGCTTTCTATACAGTATTTGTCATTGATGTCAGCTAGAACTTTATCCATGTACATGTCTTGTAGAAATAAAATATTATTATTTTTTTGGAAGAGGGCAAAAAATGTAATAAAAACTACAGAATTGAAGGTTGGTTAGGTAAGGTTTATAAAGAAACAGGACGTATTTCCTGATGTGGGTCGTCAGATTTTTTTGTTGATTCCCGGTACTCCCCCCCGCCCGGGGGTCGTTCCCGAGGGTAAACCCGGTTTTGGGGAGCCTATGCCCCACAGGGGAAGGGGGTCAAGTCCCCCCTCATCATCTGGGACCAACTGTCCCCAGGCCTCCCCGTTCCCTCCCTCCGGGGCTCGTAGGGGCGGGCCCCCTTGTCTCCCATTTCCCCCCAGGGGAACGGGGGAAGGGCAGTTTTGACTGCAGATGGTAACAAGGTCCGGTCTGGCCCCACCCCGCCCTAGAAGGGCTGGGCATGGTGGTTGTTCGATGGTAATTCTTAGTCAGAGTGATTTCTTGTATTAAAATTGTGAACCTATTATTGAAAGCTGATCCTCATTTTTTAAAGGGTAAAAATTGGTTTATTTTTTTCCCTTTCACCTTCTTTTATTGTAAATGATTTTCACACAGTTGAGTTACTTAGTTTTTTTAAATTTTTTAATGTTATAATCATGACTGAGGAGGAGGATGTTGATTCACGGGAATTCTCCCGGCCGGGTCTTCAGATGGCGACCCGGCTCCGGCTCCTGGCGTGGGAGTGTCAGAGCCCTAAGTCTCCCATGGGAGGGTAACCCTCAGCGGTGGGACCAATTGGCCCCAGGCCTAGCCACTTTCCCCCTCCAGCACAAGGCAAGGAGGTAGATAGATGCTAGGCCTCTCTGGTCTGCCAGCTTCCTAACAGGAAGGGCAGGCTTGTGAGCCGCAGATGGTAACAAGCTCCAGCCTTGGCACCTACCTTGCCCTAGAAGGGCTGGGCATGGTGATCAGCTCATGACTGGTTTCTAGTGTACATATCATAAAGCTATGCTTTAAATAATAAGACATTATACAAGGACCCCAATGAAAATAAGTCACCTTGTCTAACTTTTTTTTTGGGTTTTATGTAAGTAATTTACAAATATGTTACTATGAATAAATTGTGGGTTTCCTAAATTTCTGTACCTGTACCTACATAAACTTACTTAACAATCAAGATAAAAAAAAAAAATTTTAGTCTGAACAGGTGGAATAAATTTTATAAAAGTTTACCATTAGTTTTAACTTGAGGCAGTTTTCTTTAATGGCTAACTCGTTGTGAAGTAACTCTTTTATGTTAATAATTTTCATTAATTTGTGTCTGAAGATTTTCTTTAGTGATTTTTTGGGTAAAACACACTGAAGTTTTAAACACAGGATAAACCAAAGCTCGTGGCTCACTTGATAACTGCCTCAGCTCAAACTGAGCCAGGGCGGCAGTTTTATCCATCTCTGAATTCTGGGTGGATGACACAGTGATCGACGACGAGGGTTTAAAAAAGAAGGTTGCAATATACAGAGCTTAGATAGGAATAGAAAAGTAGATGGGGTATGTACCTATGTAAGAAACGACTTAGCCTACAACCCAAGACCTGATTTGAATGATTATAAACTGGAGATTCTATGGCTTGAGATGTTTCTACCCAAGACTAAACCAATCCCGTGGAGCTAGTTACCGTCCCCCCCCCATGATCAGTACTTAGAGGATTTTCGAGAGTCTTGTCCGGAATTGATAGTAATTCTGTGACAGTGATATTGGAAAACTTCAATATCTGTTTCCAACAGCAAAATAATGGGCTATTTAACAAGTAGTATAAGCACATTCTTGGATTAAACAGTTACACTCAACTAATTAATGCACCAACCTGGATCACACTACTAAATGCCTCAAATGATGTAGTTGAAGTTTTAGCAGTAAAGATCGAGAACAAAACCTGGTCATTGTGGTTGTATACAAGCCTCCGGATGCAACGTCCCAACAATTCCAGGAACAGCTTTTGAAAATTGACCACTGTCTGGAAAATCTTCCAGCTCCTGCCCCCAACATCTTGCTCCTGGAGGATTTCAACCTAAGGCACCTGAAAGGAGGGAAAATAGCAAATAATGTTTATCAGATAACACCAGGGGCAGCTCAAATGAAAACTCCCCCACGAGTTTTTAAATCTCTCACCAAATTCACTTTAAACCAACAAATAATAGAGCCTACAAGACTGGAGGGAAAACACTGGACCTCATCTTCACTAACAATGATGATCTGATACGAAATGTCACCATTCAAAAACAATATACTCTGATCACAACATAATAGAGGTTCAGACATGTATGCGGGGGCGACAGACCGACAAAATGAGGCCTTTCCAAATTCAACTTCAATAACAAATACATAAAGTGGGACCAAATAAACCAAGTCCTAAATGATATGAACTGGGAAGATACCTAAGCATCATGGATCCCAACCTATGTCTAGAACAGATTAACTCTGTGGCTCTCGAGGTATGCTAAAGGAAAATTCCTTTAAGGAAAAGGAGAAGATGTAAACTAGAAAAGGAAAGGCGCTCCTATACAGGCGGGCAAAAAATACAGCGGCTAAAAGAGGTCAATGTATCTGTAATACGTAGGAGACACTGGTCAGAGAAATAGCAAACATCGAACTAAAGCTAAAGGAATCTTACAAGAGTCAAGAAGCGCGGGAAGAACTAAAGTCATAAATGAAATTTAAAGAAACCCAAAGTATTTCTTTTCTTATGAAAAATCAAAGTCGAGAACAACATCCAGTATTGGGGCCCCCTTACTTAAACGAGATGGGTCCTACACAGATGCATCAAGGAAATGAGTGAGCTACTGAAGCCCCAAATTTGATTGGGTTTTTTAGCGAGTCGCAAACCCGACGGAGTCGAAGACCTAAATTTTTTTTTATGAGAGAGCCACAGAATTTTGGGAGACAAAAACCCTATCTGATATTATCCTGCCCCAAATGACCATGCACTTTGCCCCGGGCCCCAGACTCATTAACTCCGTGTTCATCAAGAATTGAAAGAGGCCACTATACGGCAACACCCTTTGGAGAGGGAGCATGGACACGGGGGTCGTCCCACAGCTGCTAAAAACAACAGACATACCCCCGCCCACAAAGGGGCAGTAAACAATAGCAAAGAACATAGACTGATAGGAAAATCCCATAAAAAAATTTTTTAAAGGGGGTTTTAAGCAAGATCGCCACCCATCAGTTACACAACCCGGGGCAGCAGGGGGTTTAGAGAAAGTCGCCCTGCTTAATCCCCATTGAAAGGGCCCTGGATTCTAGGACAAACAAAAAGATGAAATATAAAACTAAAAACCCTTTTGAAAGGGATCGGTGTAAAGCAACAAAATGCGAAAAAAGGAAATAACAGCAAAAGTTGGTAGAAGGATCATAATATCCTAACAAATAGAACAAAAAGAGTAGTGTAAACAGAATAAAGTCTGAGGCGCTATGGCCTTTTCCCCAAGGGGCCGTATCGCCCCATCTTTTCCTCATCCTCTTCTGACATAAAGGGGATATAAGACACTGCCTGTTTTTCCCTGTCCCCTTAAACACTGCAAGACCCCAGGCGGACATCAACCCTTAAAGGGGCTGAAAAAAAATAAAGTTCTGATGAGAAATTTCAATTACCCTTTGAAATATGTGAAAAAAAACACATTAAATAAAAAAATTCCAACCACACAATAGAGCAAAAGCTAATGTAAAAGACCGGGGGACCAGGATCTCCCTTCAAAGACCATAACATTGTAAATCGTATCTGCTAAAAAAAGACGGTGGATAATGAGCCTTTGAAAACGGGGGTCCCGCCCATTTACCTTTACGCTTTTTCTATCGGGGCGGATTATTGCACTAACAGCCCTTTCAAGGCAGGTGAAATTGCTGACCTAGAAAATGACAGAGAACCTTCAGACAAAATAACTGCGATAAAAAACCTCAATTTCGGGAACGTTTGGCCTCAACCTGTACTCCCCCGAACGTGGCGGGAGGTACTGATCATGTAAGGAAAATCCCGAAAATTATCCCAAAATTCACACGAAAATCACTCCAAAAACAAAAAATCACAGAGATCAACATCCCCAAGAAAAAAAGGGGGTAAAACCAAAAGAAAAAGGAGGGGGAAAAACTGTTTTTAATCCCCCCCCATAAAAAAATTCCAAAGTCCCCGGTGTCTTCAAACATGCACGAAATACCAAAGTCAGTACCTGACCGGGGGTTTTGGAGTCGGTGGGAACCAAAGAAAAGCCGGTTTATCGGCCCCATCCACCCTGAGGCCTGGTCCAACAAGGCCGGGGGGGGTTTACCCCCAAACCCCCCCCAGGTTCCCAGATATAAGGAAAATGGTTTAAAACTAAAAAAACGAATGGCTGTTGAGAAATGGGACGCTTTCCCCTCCAAAAGGGGGAATGGGAAAAACTTGAAGGGAACACCACCTCTTCACAGAGAAATGGAAAAAGATTCTCTGTTTTCACAACACTGACGTCAAGTTTGGGTTCCCCTTTTTTCGAGGGGGGTGTTACGGCCGACAGTCCCCAAAAAAGTGCGGGAAAATTTGGGTGGTGCTTTTTGATGGACAGCAGCTATATGAAAATTTTTTGGGTTTCAGAATTTCTATCAACTCGGGGCCCAAAATAAAAAAATCAAGACCTAAAGAGCTTCTCAAATTTTTCGCTCAGTTGGGGGATGACAGGCCCCCTCTTCACATTGATATACAGACAATGCTAAACCCTGAGTTTCCCTTGTAAGCTTTGAGAAACCATTCAGAAAGTTAAAACATACTTTTGTATTTGAGATCCTCCATGGGTCAAGGCAGACTCTGTGATCTTGCAATGAGTGTAGAAAGAGAAACTGAAAAAGTGAATTAAGCACATCATAGACCAATTTGCATCAGTGAAAGCAAGGAAGGTGCAGCTGTAATTTTCATGTAGTGCCATAATTTGTTAATTAAAAAAATAACTAACGACGTAGTTTTGAGCTGATTTTATGGTAAAGTTTGCTAGAAGATGGGTGTCAAATGTAGAGACAGAGGCGCAATATCAGTGCTTCCCATAAGCGCTATTTCCGTAGATACGCCCCTGGAGAGTAAGGCAGGATTAATTTTGATGGTGGTGGGGTTCTTAATGGGGTTTAAAGCCTATTGATGACACTAGGAGTCACGTAAGCTGTGCTAGCAAGAGACAAGGGCTGTTTTAATTTCTAAAATATATGGATTAAGGTGATAGTTTGAGTATATATAGAGTAAAGTTAATGGAGGTGTGGGTGTATATAAGGTGTGAGTGTATATATGGTGTGATATATATTAGGTGTGAATGTATATATGGTGTGGTGGGGAAGAGGGTGTCGTGCGTCTGGCAGACTGGTGAGGCACTTGTTGATCCTTGTGTTGTGTGATGGCGGCCATCAGCCCTAGGTCCTCGACCTATTTAGGGCTACACCAGCCCTCTACACCCCTTAACACACCTCCTACACCCTTAACCCGTTAGTGACACACCCGCCCTCTACATCCACCCTCTCACAGCTATCCAGGGTGGGTTTAACGGGAGATAACAGGAGAGAAAGAGTGTTGGGAGCCGGCCAGGATGACTTCCATGTTGATAGAAGGTAAGAAACAGCTTCTCTTTATCTCTCTCTCTTTCTCTCACCTTCCATCGCTTCACTTTACACTGCACTCACTGCTTTACCCTTTATCACTGCCTCACCCAGTAACTCAGGTCACTGCACTCTAGTGGTTAGATAACTAAGTCTCACTGTATCTCCCTTGACCAGTGTGTATGAATACTTATAACATACAGTATACTTCCTGCTGTCTATACTGACACCAGCAGTGTATGCTGATACCAGCAGTGTATACTGACACTAGCAGTGTATACTGACACCAGCAGTGTATACTGATACTTGCAGTATATACTGACTATACTGATACCAGCAGTGTATACTGACACCAGCAGTGTATGCTGATACCAGCAGTGTATACTGACACTAGCAGTGTATACTGACACCAGCAGCGTATACTGATACTTGCAGTATATACTGACTATACTGATACCAGCAGTGTATACTGATACCGCAGTGTATACTGTACGCAGTGTATACTGATACCAGCAGTGTATACTGACATTACGCGAGTGTAATAAAATGGACACTTTAAACAGTGTATATTAGGCACTAGCAGTGTATACTGATACTAGCAGTATATACCTGACACTCAGCAGTATAAAAGCTGAACACCAGCAGTGTTTTAAATGATTACCAGCAGTGTATACTGACCAACAAAGTGTATACTGATACTTGCAGTATATACTGACCTTACTCCAGTGTATACTGATACCAGCAGTGTAAAACTGATACCAGCAGTGTATACTGATAACTAGCAGCGGTGTATACTGACACTAGCAGTGTATATTGGCACTAGCAGTGTATACTGATACTAGCAGTATATACTGACCCTAGAAGTGTATACTGACACTAGCAGTGTATACTGGCACTAGAAGTGTATCAAATGGATTTCAGCAGTGTATACTGACACTCAGTGTATACTGACACTATCAATGTATACTGATACCAGCAGTGTTACTGACACTAGCAGAGTATACCTGACACTAGCAGTGTATACCTGATTACTTGCAGTATACTGACACTCAGTGTATACTGATACCAGCAGTGTATACTGATACCAGCAGTGTATACTGACACTAGCAGTGTATACTGACACTAGCAGTGTATATTGGCACTAGCAGTGTATACTGATACTAGCAGTATATACTGACCCTAGAAGTGTATACTGACACTAGCAGTGTATACTGATACCAGCGCAGTGTATACTGGCACTATCAGTGTATACTGATACCTGCAGTGTATACTGACACTAGCAGTGTATACTGACACTAGCAGTGTATACTGATACCAGCAGTGTATACTGACACCAGCAGTGTATACTGACACCAGCAGTGTATACTAACACCAGCAGTGTATACTGACACCAGCAGTGTATACTGACACTAGCAGTGTATACTGGCACTAGAAGTGTATACTGATACCAGCAGTGTATACTGACACTCAGTGTATACTGACACTATCAGTGTATACTGATACCAGCAGTGTGTACTGATACTAGCAGTGTATACTGACACCAGCAGTATATACTGACTAGCAGTGTATACTGACACCAGCAATGTATACTGACACCAGCAGTATATACTGACAAGCAGTGTATACTGACACCAGCAAAGTATACTGACACAAGCAGTGTATACTGACACCAGCAGTGTATACTGACACCAGCAGTATATACTGACACTAAACAGTGTATACTAACACTAGCAGTGTATACTGACACCAGCATTATGTACAGACACCATCAGTGTATACTGACACCACTAGTGTATACTAACACCACCAGTGTATACTGACACTAAGTGTATACTAGCACTTGCAGTGTATACTAACACTAGCAGTGTATACTGACAGTAGCAGTGTATACTGACAGTAACAGTGATACTGAAACCTAGCAGTGTATACGACTAGCATGTATACGACTAGCAGTGTATACTGACACTAGCAGTGTATACTGACACTAGCAGTGTATACGACACTAGCAGTGATACTGACACTAGAAGTGTATATTGACAATAGCAGTGTATACTGACACTAGCAGTGTATACTGATAGTAGCAGTGTATATTGACAGTAAGTGTATACTGACACTAACAGTGTATACTGACACTAGAAGTGTATACTGACACTAGCAGTGTATACTGACACTAGCAGTGTATACTGACACTAGCAGTGTATACTGACACCAGCAGTATGTACTGACACCGTCAGTGTATACTGACACCACCAGTGTATACTAACACTAGTAGTGTATACTGACAGTAACAGTGTATACTGACACTAGCAGTGTACACTGACACTTGCAGTGTATACTGACACTTGCAGTGTATACTGACCCTAGCAGTGTATACTGACACTAGCAGTGTATACTGACACTAGCAGTGTATACTGACCCTAGCAGTGTATACTGACACTAGCAGTGTATACTGACACTAGCAGTGTATACTGACACTAGCAGTGTATATTGGCACTAGCAGTGTATACTGATACTAGCAGATATACTGACCCAGAGTGTATACTGACACTAGCAGTGTATACTGGCACTAGAAGTGTATACTGATACCAGCAGTGTATACTGACACTCAGTGTATACTGACACATCAATGTATACTGATACCAGCAGTGTTACTGAACTAGCAGGTATACTGACACTAGCAGTGTATACTGATACTTGCAGTATATACTGACACTCAGTGCATACTGATACCGCTAGTGTATACTGAACCAGCAGTGATACTGACACTAGCAGTGTATACTGACACTAGCAGTGTATATTGGCACTAGCAGTGTATACTGATACTCAGCAGTATACTGACCCTAGAGTGTATACTGACACTAGCAGTGTATACTGAACCAGCAGTGTATACTGCACTACAGTGTATACTGATACCTGCAGTGTATACTGACACTAGCAGTGTATACTGACACTAGCAGTGTATACTGACACCAGCAGTGTATACTGACACCAGCAGTGATACTGACACCAGCAGTGTATACTGAACACCAGCAGTGTATACTGACACCAGCAGTGTATACTGACACTAGCAGTGTATACTGCACTAGAAGTGTATACTGATACCAGCAGTGTATACTGACACTCAGTGTATACTGACACTAAGTGTATACTGATACCAGCAGTGTGCAACATGATTGACCTAGCAGTGATACTGACACCAGCAGTATACTGACTAGCAGTGATACTGACACTAACAGTGTATACTGACACCAGCAATGTATACTGACACCAGCAGTATATACTGACAAGCAGTGTATACTGACACCAGCAAAGTATACTGACACAAGCAGTGTATACTGACACCAGCAGTGTATACTGACACCAGCAGTTATACTGACACTAAACAGTGTATACTAACACTAGCAGTGTATACTGACACCAGCATTATGTACAGAAAACCATCAGTGATACTGACACTACAGTGTATACTACACTTGCAGTGTATACTGACACTAAGTGTATACTAGCACTTGCAGTGTATACTAACACTAGCAGTGTATACTGACAGTAGCAGTGTATACTGACAGTAACAGTGTATACTGAAACTAGCAGTGTATACTGACACTAGCAGTGTATACTGACTAGCAGTGTATACTGACACTAGCAGTGTATACTGACACTAGCAGTGTATACTGACACTAGCAGTGTATACTGACACTAGAAGTGTATATTGACAATAGCAGTGTATACTGACACTAGAGTGTATACTGATAGAGCAGTGTATATTGACAGTAAGTGTATACTGACACTAACAGTGTATACTGACACTAGAAGTGTATACTGACACTAGCAGTGTATACTGACACTAGCAGTGTATACTGACACTAGCAGTGTATACTGACACCAGCAGTATGTACTGACACCGTCAGTGTATACTGACACCACCAGTGTATACTAACACTAGTAGTGTATACTGACAGTAACAGTGTATACTGACACTAGCAGTGTACACTGACACTTGCAGTGTATACTGACACTTGCAGTGTATACTGACCCTAGCAGTGTATACTGACACTAGCAGTGTATACTGACACTAGCAGTGTATACTGACCCTAGCAGTGTATACTGACACTAGCAGTGTATACTGACACTAGCAGTGTATACTGACACTAGCAGTGTATACTGACACTAGCAGTGTATACTGAACTAGCAGTGTATACTGACACTAGCAGTGATACTGACACTAGCAGTGTATACTGACACTAGCAGTGTATACTGACACTAGCAGTGTATACTGACACTAGCAGTGTATACTGACACTAGCAGTGTATACTGACACTAGCAGTGTATACTGACACTAGCAGTGTATACTGACACTAGCAGTGTATACTGACACTAGTAGTGTATACTGACACTCAGTGTATACTGACACTAGCAGTGTATACTGACACTAGCAGTGTATACTGACACTAGCAGTGTATACTGACACTAGCAGTGTATACTGACACTAGCAGTGTATACTGACACTAGCAGTGTATACTGACACTAGCAGTGTATACTGACACTAGCAGTGTATACTGACACTAGCAGTGTACACTGACACTAGCAGTGTACACTGACACTAGCAGTGTACACTGACACTAGCAGTGTACACTGACACTAGCAGTGTATACTGACACTAGCAGTGTATACTGACACTAGCAGTGTATACTGACACTAGCAGTATATACTGACACTAGCAGTATATGCTGACACTAGCAGTGTATACTGACACTAGCAATGTATACTGACACTAGCAGTGTACACTGACACTAGCAGTGTATACTGACACTAACAGTGTATACTGACACTAGCAGTGTATACTGACACTAGCAGTGTATACTGACACTAACAGTATACTGACACTAGCAGTGTATACTGACACTATCAGTGTATACTGACACTAACAGTGTATACTGACACTAGAAGTGTATACTGACACTAGCAGTGTATACTGACACTAGCAGTGTATACTGACTAGCAGTGTATACTGACACTAGCAGTGTATACTGACACTAGCAGTGTATACTGACACTCAGTGTATACTGACACTAACAGTGTATACTGACACTAGCAGTGTATACTGACACTAGCAGTGTATACTGACACTAGCAGTGTATACTGACACTAGCAGTGTATACTGACACTCAGTGTATACTGACACTAGCAGTGTATACTGACACTAACAGTGTATACTGACATTAGCAGTGTATACTGACACTAGCAGTGTATACTGACACTAGCAGTGTATACTGACACTAGCAGTGTATATTGACACTAGCAGTGTATACTGACACTAACAGTGTATACTGACACTAGCAGTGTATACTGACACTAGCAGTGTATACTGACACTAGCAGTGTATACGACACTAGCAGTGTATACTGACACTAGCAGTGTATACTGACACTAGCAGTGTATATTGACACTAGCAGTGTATACTGACACTAACAGTGTATACTGACACTAGCAGTGTATACTGACACTAGCAGTGTATACTGACACTAGCAGTGTATACTGACACTAGCAGTGTATACTGACACTAACAGTGTATACTGACACTAGCAGTGTATACTGACACTAGCAGTGTATACTGACACTAACAGTGTATACTGACACTAGAAGTGTATACTGACACGAGCAGTGTATACTGATACTAGCAGTGTATACTGACACTAGCAGTGTATACTGACACAGCAGTGTATACTGACACTAGCAGTGTATACTGACACTCAGCAGTGTATACTGACACTAGCAGTGTATACTGACACTAGCAGTGTATACTGACACTAGCAGTGCATACTGACACTAGAAGTGATACTGACACTAGCAGTGATACTGACACTAGCAGTGATACCGACACTAGCAGTGTATACTGACACTAGCAGTGTATACTGACACTAGCAGTGTATACCGACACTAGCAGTGTATACTGACACTAGCAGTGTCATACTGACACTAGCAGTGTATACTCGACACTAGCAGTGCATACTGACACTAGCAGTGATACTGACACTAGCAGTGTATACTGACACTAGCAGTGATACTGACACTCAGCAGTGTATACCTGAGAGGGTTTCGGGGTCAACGCCCCCGCGGCCCAGTCTATGACCAGGCTTCAAGGCCTGATCAACCAGGCTGTTACTGTTGGCCGCACACAAACTGACGTACGAACCACAGCCCGGTTGGTCAGGTACTGACTTTAGGTGCATGTCCAGTGCCTTCTTGAAGACAGCCAGGGATCTATTGGTAATCCCCTTATGTGTGCTGGGAGGCAGCTGAACAGTCTTGGGTCCCTGACACTTATTGTGTTGTCTCTTAGCGTGCTCATGGCGCCCCTGCTTTTCATTGGAGGGGATGTTGAACCGCCTGACGAGTCTTTTATTTTTGAAGGGAGTGATTTTCGTGTGCAAATTTGGTACTAATCCCTCTGGGAATTTCCAGGTGTATATTATCATATATATTTCTTGCCTGCGTTCCAGGGAATACAAGTCAATGAAATTCAACCATTTCCAGTAATTTAGGTGTTCTATCGTACTTAGTGTGCCGTGAAGGTTCTCTGTACATTCTCCAGGTCAGCACTTTCACCTGCCTTGAAAGGCGCCTTTAGTGTACAGCAGTATTCCAGCCTAGAGAGAACAAGCGATTTGAAGTCATCATGGGCTTGGCCTCCCTAATTTTTTAGGTTCTCTTTATAAATCCTATCATTTTCCTAGCAGATGTGGTAGATACACTGTTGTGGTCTTTGAAAGTGAGATCCTCTGACATTATCACTCCCAGGTCCTTCACATTAGTGCATACACCAGCAGTGTATACACACAAAGCAGTAGTCCCTATACACAATACCAGTACATATACACAGCACCAATACATATACACAATACCAGTACATATACACAGCACCAGTACATATACACAGTACCAATACATATACACAGTACCAGTACATATACACAGTATCAGTACATATACACACAGCAGTAGTGTTTATACACTAACTTCACCTACCATTACATGGGTGCCTAGTCCCTGGACACATTATGGCTCTATAATATTTAACCCCTCACCCACAACATGGGTATGAGTTGCAGCATAAGTCACCTCAAGTACGGTGCCCGGTGGTCTAGTGGTTTAAAAGCTCTTGCTTCACATGGTGAGGGGTCCGGGTTCGATTCCCCGGCGAAGGGGTGGAAACATAGAACGTGTTTCCTTACACAGGTTGTCTATGTACACCCATTAGTAAATGGGTACCTTGGTGTTAGTCGACTGGTGGGTCGCATTTTGGGAAAAAACTGACCTAATTTGGGGGAAATGCTCAGCATAACAAGCGGCTTATTTGTAGTATGTCATTGATATCAGCTAGGCCTGTATACCTTGTACATGAATTTGTAGTATATGAAGATATTATTATTATTAATAAACACTGGCAGCACACTTCATAATGAAATGGGTGAACATCGTAAAAAGTTTTAACACTTCGTGTCCACTGACAGCAGCTTTGTGTTTTCAAGCTGACATAAACCAAGTTCTTCCAGTGGGCCACTGACAACAATGTAATGTTAAAGAAAAAAAATTTCAGTTAATGCGCTGTGGAAAAGATATGAAATTAAAAACGGGAAAAGCGTACAAAACTTCATTCAATAGATCAGAATTTGAGTGAGATATACCAAGTCAGTGATGTGTACTCAAGTGATCTCTCTTAGTCTGATATATTGCTACATCCCGACGGCCTCCTCAAGGCAGGCAAATGTACCCTTTCATTAATTTTAAAGTTCCGGGTTTTGTCTTCTTCGGACCCAGGTGTAGATTATGATGTATAATCGCCCTAGCACGTAGGCGAGAAGGATATATCAAAATCTACACCGGGAAAATTTTGAAGAGACTGTACCCAAACCTGAATGCTGAAATCACTTCATATGAAAGTAAGGGGTTGGCAGATAGTACAAAATACCTCAAAAAAAATGCAGGGGCGCAAATATGGCATAAGAGATAATAAGTGTAAAGGGCCCAAAAGATTTTCAAAGCCTCCTTCCCACATAGTGAGAATTAAAGATCCTTTCCCAGGCTGTCTTCAACAGCAAACCTTTTTTAATCTTGTCGCTTCCGACCAAGAGGACAGTAATGTTTTTCCGTGATGTGCTTGCAGCACGTACTGACAGCCTGGTCAGTCAGGTCAGCAGGCACTGACAGCCTGGTCAGTCAGGTCAGCAGGCCCCCCACAGCCTGGTCAGTCAGGGTCAACAGGCACTGACACCCTGGTCAGTCAGGTCAACAGGCATTGACACCCCTGGTCCGTCAGGTCAGCAGGCACTGACACCCCCGGTCAGTCAGGTCAGCAGGCCCCACAGCCTGGTCAGCGTCAACAGGCCCCACAGCCTGGTCCTGGGGTCAACAGGCACTGACAACCTGCTCAGTCAAGTCAGCAACCTGGAGGTGTTTCTAGACCGGCCCGGGGGGCACTGACCTCTGGGAACTGCCCCACAGGCAAGCTACAGACTCTGATCCAAAGAACGGGGTTACAGCAATATTAATAATAATAAAATAATAATGATAATAAGTTAATAATAATTTATCATTAATGATACATCAAACAGGATTTAAGAGGAATAAGATTCAAGTGTTGCAGCATTATTACTTAGAAAATGCGCTTTAACCCGTATGGGTGATACAAGAGTCAAAGATCAAAGGGGTTTAAACCAGGGGATGTAACAAGTCTGAGTAATTTTTACAACATTGTTGTGTTAGTGTGTGTACACTATGTACTGTATGTACACTGTATTGTATGTACACTACTGTATGTACACTGTACTGTATGTACACTGTACTGTATGTACACTGTGTACTGTATGCACTGTGTAAATGTATTAAAAATGTACTGTATGTACACTGTGTGTACTGTATGTACACTGTGTGTACTGTATGTACACTGTGTACTGTATGTACGTTGTGTACTGTATGTACACTGTACTGTATGTCACACTGTGACTTTTATGTCACTGTGGTACTTATGTACTCTATGTACACTGTGTACTCTATGTACACTGTGTACTCTATGTACACTGTGTACTCTATGTACACTGTGTACTCTATGTACACTGTGTACTCTATGTACACTGTGTACTCTATGTACACTGTACTCTATGTACACTGTGTACTCTATGCACAATGTGTACTCTATGACACTGTGTAATTTATGTACATTTGGGATTTACGTACACTGTGTACCTTTTGTACACTGTGTACCTATGTACACTATATGTACACTGTGTACTCTATGTACAATGTGTACCTATGTACACTGTAATTTATTACACTGTGTACTCTACGCACTGTAAATTATGTCACTACATGTGAATATCATTGTATGTAACTGTGTACTGTATGTACACTTATGTATGTACACTGTACTGTATGTACACTGGTACTGTATGTACACTGTACTGTATGACACTGGGGGTACTGTATGTACACTGTGTACTCTATGTACACTGTGTACTGATGTACACTGTACTATGTAAAACCGTGTACTGTATTACGGTATTTATAAAACTTTTAAATTATTTCACTGTTTTCTATGTACACTGTGTACTTTATGTACACTGTGTATTTATGTACACTGTGTACTCTATTAAAACTTTTACTCTATGCACTTGGGACTCTATAAACACTGTGGGATCTGACACTGTGTACTCTTTTGTACACTGTGTACTTTGGGGACACTACATTGGTACTACGTGACACTACACTGTACTATGTGTACACTACACTGTTTACTATGTGTACACTATACTGTACTATGGGACACTACAGTGTACAGTGTGCATCTAACACTTGTGTACACTCAGTGTACTATGTGACACTAATGTGTTTTTGTGTACCCACACTGCACTATGTGTACACTTAAAAAAAAGTAAAACACACTGTGTACTATGTGGGGACACTACACTCAATATGTACACTACACCTGTACTGGGTACACACACGTACCATGTGACACACTGCACCATGGGGGCAATTGACTATGTGTACACTACACTACTATGTATATTACACTGTACTATGTGTACATTACACTGTACTGTGTACACTGACACAGGTATTGTACACTGCACTGTGTACACTACTGTGTATTGTGGCAATAGACTGGACACTACTGTGTATTAAAAGTTAATGGTTACCACTGTGCACAGGTACACTGGACACCACTGTCAGTATTGTGTACACTGTAGTGTACATTGTGATTACTCACTGTGTATTGTACATATCAGACATCATAATATCAGATCATAAAATTATATATATACACTATTGTGTACACAGTATACAATGAATACAATGAGTGTTCTGAGAACACAGCAGGATAGTGATTGCACACAATATATGCCCACACACGGTATACAGTGCCTTCTCACAGTGTACACTAAGGCAGTACATGTTCAGTGAGTGTAGAGGCTTCAGCAGGAGGTTATGTAATATGTGCGCTCTGTTCAGTACAAGTACCTGCTAATATCTGGTTCTCAACTGAGATAGTGGGAGTGGGCAAGAGGGTCACACCCTGAGAGGGTAAGAGTGTCGTACTCTCAGAGAGGGTAAGAGTGGTCGTACTCAGAGAGGGTAAGAGGGTCGTGTACTCTCAGAGAGGGTGAAAGGGTCAGTACTCGAGGAGGGCGAGGGAGGGTCACTGAGGAGGGTGAGAGGGTCGCATCAGAGAGGGTGAGAGGTCAGGTGTCTCAGAGAGGGTAAGGACTGTACTCTCCAGAGAGGTAAGAGGGTCGTACTTCAGAGGCAGAGGCTGCACTCCTCAGAGGGAAGAGAGGGTCGTACTCCTCAGAGAGGGTAAAATGGCTCACACCAGAGAGGGTGGAGTGGGCTGTGCTCTCAGAGGAGGGTAAGTGGTCGTACTCAGAGAGGGTGGCAGAGGGTTTGTGCCTCAGAGGGTGAGATGGCTTATCAGAGAGGGGGAGAGGGTCGTACTCTCACAGAGGGTGAGAGGTCAAATTTCAGAGGGTAAGATGAATGCACTCGAGAGGTGAGAGGGTTGTACTCTCAGAGAGGGTGGTGAGGGTCACCCCCAGAAAGGGGTAAGATGGTCGTACTCTCAGATGAGGTAAGAGGGTCACCTTCAGAGAGGGTAGAGGGTCGTACTCAGAGAGGGCAGATACCACCAGAGAGGGTAAGAGGGTCACCAGAGAGGGCAGAGGGTCGCACCCTCAGAGAGGGTAAGAGGTCACTCAGAAAGGGGTAAGAGGGTCGTACTCAGAAAGGGGTAAGAGGGTCGTACTCTCAGAGAGGGTGAGAGGGTTGTACTCAGAGAGGGTAAGAGGGTCGTACTCTCAGAGAGGGGTGAGAGGGTCGTACTATCAGAGAGGGGTGAGAGGGTCGTACTCTCAGAAAGGGGTGAGAGGGTCGTACTCTTCAGAGAGGGGTGAGAGGTCGTACTCTCAGAGAGGGTGAAGATAGTCGTCCTCTCAGGGTAAGAGGGTCGTACTCTCAGAGAGGGTTGTACTCTGTGTGGGGGTGAGATGGTCTTCTGAGTGAACTCCCATACCTGGGTAGTGACTGTGGTATACTTGTATGGAAGTTGCTAAGGCATCTACGTAGGTACGGCAGTGTGGTATGAATGGCATCTACGTAGGTACGGCAGCAACAGCATGAATGGCATCATCGTAGGTATTGGCAGTGTAGTATGAATGGCATCGGCGTAGGTACGGCAGCAGGTGGTGAATTGCGATCGCCAGGTAATGGAGCAGTGTAGTATGAATGGCACTACGTAGGTACGGCAGTAGTATGAATGGCATCTACGTAGGTACGGCAGTGTAGTATGAATGGCATCATCACAGGTACGGCAGTGTAGTATGGAATGGCAACATCGCAGGTACGGCAGTGTGTATGAATGGCATCATCGTAGGTAATGGCAGTGTAGTATGAATGGCATCTACGTAGGTACGGCAGTGTAGTATGAATGGCATCTACGTAGGTACGGCAGTGTAGTATGAATGGCACGGCCGGCAGTGTAGTATGAATGGCATCTATACGTAGGTACGGCAGTGTAGTATGAATGGCACCATCGGGAGGTACGGCAGTAGTATGAATGGCATCTACGAAGGTCAGTGGCAGTAGCATGAATGGGAGATTTAAATGAAGGGTCCTGAAACATTCTGCATGATAAAACTAGCTAGAAATAATCCCTTTGACTTTCTTGTAGCAAACAAGAAACTTTGATAAACAACATTTAGGTTAATGAAGAGTTCATGAGGCGATTACAGTCACTTTTACAGTGTCGGATGAAGTTACCTTAATAAGGACAATAAACAGAAATGATGAATGGGGTACTTGAACCGTTGTTCCAAGACTCGCCAGGTCACACACATCTGTTTATTTATTTACAGTCGTTTATTACGACTCGGTTTTAAGTTCATGCTGCAAACTATGTGGACTTAAGACTCTCAGTAACGATTGTACATGGTACAATTGAGGTCCTGAGCCTGATCCTGGCATGGCTGGAAATATTAACATGTTTCCTAAGACACCCACATCCTTGTTCACCCATCAGTCTAAAATGGGTACCTGAAGTTAGTGGACTGGTGTGGGTCGCATCCTGGGGACAAAATTCGACCTAATTTCCAGGAAATGCTCAGAATAACAAGTGGTTTACATAGTAGTATGTCATTGATGTCGCTATGGTCTGTATACCTTGTACATGTACTTGTAGTAAATAAAGATACATTATTATTATTATTATTATTATTTATTATTATTATTATTATTATTTTTATTATATTAACATTTCTTCGAGTCTCTTTTTATCAGTACTAATGATGAAGTTACTCGGTGATAAGTTGTCTTTAATGTTGGACTGGTGTGACCTTTACTGGGGTTACCAGGCTGACCTGAGGGACGGTGGACTGGTGTGACCTACTGGCGGTTACCAGGCTGATCTGAGGGACGGTGGTGTGACCTTTACTGGCGGTTACCAGGCTGATTTGAGGGCCGTTTTACTGGTGTGACCTTACTAAAGTTACCAGGCTGACCTGAGGACGGTGGACTGTTGTGACCTTACTCTGGCGGTTACCAGGCTGATCTTGAGGGACGGTGGACTGGTGTGACGCGTTACTGGCGGTTACCAGGCTGATCTGAGGGACGGTGGACTGGTGTGACCTTACTGGCGGTTACCAGGCTGACCTGAGGGACGGTGGACTGTTGTGACCTTACTGGCGGTTACCAGGGAGGCTGACCTGAGGGACGGTGGACTGGTGTGACCTTACTGGGGTTACCAGGCTGACCTGAGGACGGTGGACTGTTGTGACCTTACTGGCGGTTACCAGAGGCTGACCTGAGGGACGGTGGACTGGTGTGACCTTTACTGGGGGTTACCAGGAGGCTGACCTGGAGGAATGGAAAGGTGGTTGTCAGTGCAACATATTCCTAGAGCATCTTGCGTTGGTGAAGACACAGACGTAGGAGCATCTTGCAAGATGGTGAAGACATTCTAGAGCATCTTGCAAGATGGTGAGGACACAAGTATTCACAATAGAATATTTTTTATCTAATCTAAATAAACGTAAGTAAATACAGATAAGATTAAAACATATCATGGGTATAACAAGAGGGAAATTTGCAAGTGAATTAAGAGAGGTGAAGGTCACCTTGGGGACTTTTTCTTCCTGTTGTTACAGGAGACGACACAAACGACATCCTGAAATCTATATTTTACAGGTCAAGACGAAAATAAATTATGGGTGAGTTGACGGTATCCAGCGTAGACCCGTGTCCAGTGTAGACCTGTGTCCAGTGTAGACCTGTCTCCAGTGAAGACCTGTGTCCAGTGAAGACCGTCTTAGATTACTGTCTGTTCTTTTCATTGGAATTGTAAGGATGGTGTCTCCTTATCCTTTGAACAACTGTACCTTCTAGTTAAGGCGACAGAGAAGACTAGAAGAAGATTCAGTAGTCTAGAGGAGGAACAAGGAAGAGAAGATCAGCAACAATAATGATGGACCTGTCACAATGACTGAGAGTTAGTGGAAAGAAAAGGATTGAAGATGATTAAAGAGAATGCTGTGCTGAGTGCAAATTTGCTGACTGCTGTCTGATATTGTGGATCAGCCATCGAGTACAATCAACGATGACCGCTAGTGAAGGTAAACATGTTGGGGGGATGTAAAGGGGAGTCCGAGGTTAATTATATGGAGAGGGCTTTTTTATTAAGGATAAGAAGAGGTAGCAGAGGGGATGTTTACCAGGGACAGAGATGGAGGATATTCCCAGCCGACTTAACAATCTCATGGCTAGAAATGGGAAAAGCTGTTATCTGCCCGGTGCTGGAGGCAATGATGTTGACAAGCAAAAAAATGAGGACCCGATTACAGCTTTTAGGTCATGATGGAAAATAACTGGGAAGAAGGGGGGGACGGAAAAAATGGTTGTCCATGGCATTTGGTGTTTTTAAAAGCAAGATCACCAGCCACTTGGGGAAATAATAATTGCACAACCCAGGGCAACATGGGGTTTTGAACAGGTCGCTCCTGACCCCACAACTGCTGAACCACTATGACATGGCCCATACACTGGAGGACAAACAATGCAAAAGATAGCACATACAGATTTTTTAAAAACCTTTGTCAATGCAATAATGTTGTAATAGTACACAAAAAGTGTGGCAAAGGAATAACTGGAAAAAAGGGTAGATGTAGCTTTAACTTTCAACCAACAGAACACAAAAGAGAATAGTAAACAGTAAAATCAGTGGCAATTACAGTGAAAAACTGTGTTCCACAGGGAACAGTACTTGCTCCCCCTTTTCCTCATCCCTCCCTATCTGACATAGATAGAATTTGCGTAAGAGTGTCATCCATTGAGGCCACTGCAGATCTCCGCATTTTATAAACCAAGCATTCAAATGGGACACAGAAAACAAAATTTAAATTTCTCTGCTATTGAAAAAATTGAGAAAATTAAAAATGGGTCGGAGTATAAAACAAATTCTAATCACATAAAGCGGAAAACTAATGTGAAGGACTTGGGAGGATAATGTCAGAGGGTTCACTTTCAAAGATCACTACAATGTCATTATCACATCTGCTAGGAAAAAGATAAGGGTGGATAATGAGAACCTTTAAAACCAGGGGTGCCAAGTCAGTGATGATTTTCTTTTTAAAACGTTTGTTCTTTTTTAGGCTAAACTGGTTACACTCAATGGCATCTTTCAAGACAGGTGAAATTGTAGATCTGGAGAAATACAGAGAACTTTCACTGCATGTATAAGTACAGTCAAGCATCTCAATTACTGAGAACATTTGAAGTCCCTTGACCTGTACTCCTTGGAATGGTTTAGAAAGATACTTCATAATTTACACCTAGAAAATCCAGAGGGACTAGTCCAAATCTGCACACGGTAATCACTCCCCCATGGTAGCAAAAGACTAGGCAGGCGGTGCAACATTCTGCCAATGAAAAGCAGGGTGCCGTGAGTACAATAAGTGTTAGAGACCCAAGACTGTTCAACTGCTTCCCAGCATATATAATGGGAATTACCAATAGAACCCTGTCTGTCTTCAACAGGGAGCTGGACAGGGCCTAAGTCAGTACCTGACCAGCCGGTCTGTGGTTTGTACATTGGATTGTGTGCAGTCAGCAGTAACAGCCTGGTTGATCAGGCCCGATCCACCAGATACGTTGACCCCAAACATCCTCCAGGTATACACAGGTACACAGTGTAAAGACCAGTGTTTGTCCGGAAACTGGGACGGGTAGGATCTTTTTTATATATACCCCGGGATACTCCCATCCTAAAATGAGTTGCAAAACCTTAATTTTTTTGCATGATGGTAGGATTGGGTGTCTTTTTCTCTCTCAAAACAAAAATTGCAGGTATGTTTTGCTACTTCTACTTCCTTTAGGTCACACTACACTGGCATACACATGCATATATATACATACACACATCTGGGTTTTTCTTCTTTTTTTTAAAAGCTCTTTTCTTTTTATTTTCTCTATTGTCCTGGGGGGGAAAAAGCTTTCCCCCAAAGCCATGCGTGTCTTTGGGCGACTAAGTGCCGGGAGCAATGGGAGTAATTCCCTGAAAATCTACTAAAAACGAGAAGAAAAAAACTTTATAAAACGGGGTTGGTTGCTATTATATATAAGAAAAAAATGATTCCGATTTTTGAATAAAAAAGAATTTGGGTACCCCCTGGGGAAACAAAGCTGGGGTGGCAAAGGGGGGGGGGAAAAATTTGGGTTTAAGTCAGGAGTATCTGATAGAGTTAGAGCAAAGGGAAAGGGGTGCAATAATGTTGAAGGATCAGTTAGGGAAAGGGGAAAAGGGGGAATATAAATTGTTTAAAGGGGGGAAAAAAAGGGTCGGATGAAAAAGTGGTCAAAAAACGTTTTGGAAAAAGAGAGGAGTAAAGGGAAGTTTTTGGGGTTTAAGCAAAAAATTTTTTGAACCTAGAGAATGTGTGGGGGACCTAAACAAAGGGGGGGAAAAAAAGAGGGGGTGTAGTGGTAAGTTTGGGGTGCCAGGTGTAAATGAAAGGGGCCCCTTTGATTAAACTTTTATAGAAAGGGGTTTAGTTATGGTAATACATTTTTTTAAAAAAAGGGATAAATAAGTATACAAGAAATGTGGGCAAATGACATTTTGTTGGACTATGTATTGGTAGAAAAAAGTTTGGGTTTGGATGTACATGTTTAAAAGGGGGGCACAGATATTGTCCAGTTATAGCACAGGGGGGAAAAAAGGTAGATGGGATACAAAAAATAGAATCAGTAAGTAAAAGAGGTAAAGGTTTATAAACAAAAGGGGAGGCAGTTGGGGAAGTTTAAAACAACTTTGGGAAAGATGGGCTAGTGAGAGTGTAGGAAATTCAAAAATGTTTTAAAAAAAGTTTTTAATTTTGGGTTTTGGGGCCTGGGGGGGGGGAAAAAGGGGGAGGGGGAATGATGTTAAGGGGTAGTAAGGGAAAAAAAAGTTAGCTTTGAGGGGTTTTTACAAAGAAAAAGGGTAAGGGGGGAAAAAGGGGAAAAAAAAGAGGGAAAAAAATGGTGAAGCAATGTAAAAAGGCAGATGAAATGGGTGAGATTTATCAGCAAATTTTTTGAAAATAAGAAAAAGTTTGGAATGAGATTAATAAGTTGGGGAAGCCTAAGAAAAATGGATTTGACAGTTAAAAATAGGAGGGGAGTTATTAAATGGGGGAAATTAAGGGATCGGAAGATGGGAGTATTTTAAATTTTTTGTTTATGAAGACAGGGGAAACTGTGATTTTGTGTGTGGAAAGGGGGAATAACATCTTTTGTAAAAAGGGGGGTGTAGGGAAGTTCGTGGGGAGTGGGGTGAAAAGGGTGGGCGGGGTTTATGGGATAAAGGAAATTTTAAAAAAGGTGGGGATATAATTTTTGGTTTCTATTATTTAATAAATGTTTGGGAAAGGGTGGGACCAGGGATTGGGAGAGCGTGTATTGTTCCTTTGTATAAAACAAAGGGGACAAAAAAAAGTGCAAAAAATTTTGGGGGAATAAGTCTGTTAGTGCCTTGGTTTGGGAGAGTTATTTTGAAAAAATTGGTAAAACGAAAAGGTAGCAAGAAAAAGGGGTTTAGGAAGGTAGGGGGGGTGGGACAGTGAAACATATAGGTGAACAGTATTTGGATAAGGGTAAAAGTTTTTTGGGATTTATGGATTTTGGAAAAAGGGGTATGATAGGGTAATAGGGGCAATTTGGGAGGGCAGGTGTTGGTGGGGAAGGTTTAAGCATGAAAAAGTTTTTTTGAGGATAGTGAGGCTCAGGTTAAGTTAGGAGGGGAAGGGGGCTATTTCCCAGTAAAAATGGGCCTTTGACAAGGATGTGTGATGTGGGTTCAATATTTTATAGTGGGGGAAAGAAGTGAATAGGGTCTTGGCAAGGTGTTGGGCTAAAAAAATAAAAAGCAAATGTGGGAGTTGTCACAGTTGCTTTTTTCTGATGACACTTTAACAAGGGCTAGAGGTTGGTGGATTTTGGTAGGGTGTGTAAAGAAGAAAATTGAAAGTGAATATAGGGGAAAAAATAAAATGATGGGATAACAAAAAAAATAGGTGCGAAAAATTGGATATGAGGGGGGGGAAGTTTGGGGGAGGGGAAGAAATATTTGGGAGTAAAGTCGGGGGATGGGTCTTTAAGGATGAGGTTCTAAATTGATGAGGGGGAAAGGGGGGGGTGGGGCTTCAGGTCTTTGGGGAAAAAAGAACCCCATGGAAGAAAAAAAGGTGTTGGGGTATAGTTATACCAACCCATATGGGTGTGAAGCATGGGGGATGAATGTTAACGGGAAGGCTGGAGGGAGTGGGGATTCATTTTGAGGTCAAAGTGTGGGGAATATAAAGCAGGTTGGAGTTTTGGAAAAAGGGGGTGCGGGGGTCACCAAAAAGGTGTCAAAATGAGGGGGGGTTGTTGGGGGGTTTGGACATGTAGAAAAAAGGGAAAAGAAAATGACTTCAGTGTATAAATCTGTAGTGGAGGAAGGCGGGTAGGGGTCGGCCCGGGGGTTTGGGGAGGGTAAGGAAGTTTTGTTGCGGGGCTTGGACTTAAAGGGTTGTGAGCGTATTTGTAAGGGAAAGGAGGCATATGGTTTTAAACGGGTGCTGTTGGAGTGACAAAAAAACATTTTTGAAGGGGTTCAGGGGAAACCCGGCGGACTTGAGTTCTGGAGATGGGGAAATAACCCCCCTGAAGGAAATGTTGCAGTT
>WNWK01006785.1:0-45000 GCA_009830355.1 Cherax destructor
TGCTGTGTGGGCTGTTGGACGGCTCGCACGTCAGGTGCAGGTGGGCTCGAATGAGGCGGTGGAGGAAATACTGTGTGTGGTGGACGGACTGGGGGACAACTGTCCTGAGATTACCAATCTGTGTGTGCAAAGGTGCCAGTAATGGTACATAATGAAGATAGGGGACCTGATATGGAGGTTAGTTTTGGATCTAGGAAGAGAGCCATGATTATGGAGGAGGACGATGTTCTCACACCAGCTCAGAGGAATTGTAAAAGGCTTTGGTGGACGTTAAGCAAAGTTCACCTAACAGTGTGAGCGGAACCAGTGGGGTACGGGAGTGCTGGATATTGATACGGATCCTATAACTGAACAGGGTGATTTGCAATCTGTGGGGAGGAGATATGTCAGGTCTCAAGGTAAACCCTCTATTTTATATTCAGGTGCATCGGGCTATGACCCGATACGTCAGGACACATATATATGATGATATATTAACTGATATATTTTGACGAGGTTGGATGTGTTAATAAGCATGATTATTTCTATATTGTCCATGTCATATATTTTTGTACGTGTATAGCTTCAGTGTTGTGAGCTTCTTGTATAACAGACACTTTCTAGTGTGTTATAGTTTTGTAAATAATTGTTAATTTTGTAGCATTTTGACTAGGTGACTTTTTATTTTCATACGTAGTGTCAAGGGTAATTTGCTTTTGATGTGATTTGGGTGCTAACCGGCACTAGGTGTGTGAATTATATAAGTTTTTTATTTTATAGAGAGAATATACAGGGATAAGGTACGGGATAGGGTGTAGGTTGGTATAAGTTTTTTTTTTTTTTATATTTTATTGAAACAGGGTACAAAGCACATAGCAAAATAATACATATCCAAGAACATCAAATTATCAATATGACACACACGTACTACAATCTCCCACACTATTTAATCATAAATATCAGAACATAAGAAGCACACACATTAGATAATATTAAACACAAAATATATATAAACATTTCCTACCGCGATAAGACTATCGCACATTCACACTTTCTCAATCAACACAATGACAAACATTGACAAAACGCCACAAATCACCGGCGTTCATGTATAAAGAATTCAATGTTCAACATACACAACCTATCAATACATATCCAAGAACCTCTCAATACACGCCCAAGAACATTAACCACTAAAATATATATAAACAATTGTTTTCCACATCATGTGGATTGCAATGTAACATTAGACACACCTTTATTCAAATGCCGTAAAACATATCTAACGATTAACACGTCCCATGACACACACCTGATCCCCCGGTGCATGCCGCACTATAGAACCCCCATGACCCTTCTCCAGATCTTTCAGATCTTTCTGATGGTAACCCCATCATGTAGCTGAACAGAGCCCTCACACACTGTAAATACACACCACACACGACAGTTGACACCCCTATTACACACATTATCCTTGAATTGTACCACCTCTGTTCTCACCTCTATCCGTCTCACACTCCCACCCCCCTTGTAAACGGAAAACCAGCCCGTCTCTACCCCTTACCTTTTCGCTCCTTTAACCCCACACTGTGAGGTTCCGATAACCCTCCGGAGATCCACCTCCCATTTCCCCCATAATCTCTTTAGTTCGACATTTAGTCCTATAAAACCCAGCTATCATCATCTTAATGCGCTCAGCAGCCCCACCTGACGCATCGCCCATGAATAATAAATGAAATCAGTGACCAAATACACTACCGCCCTTTGGATCCGCTTATCCATACCACTCACATCAAACTCAAAGCCCTCAGCACCAAAATGACCCCCAGCAATCCCAACACATGACTAAACCACTCCCGCACCGCCCCCAACCTATCGCAGAAATACACTACATGATAAGCAGTCGCTTCCTCCCCACACAACGCACAACCACTCCCTTCCACTAATCCCCTAGTATGCAACAATGCCCCAGATGGAAGTATGCCATGCAGAAACTTATAAACTATCTCCCGCACCCTCGGATCAATCCTAGCTTCCCTCAACAATCCCCACACTACACCCCAAGCATACATAGGGTATACACTCTCTACCACCGCTACCACCCTTCCCATTCCCGCCCCATCCAACACCCCAAGCCTCACCTTCCCCGGGTCCTTAACCATTAACATAAATCGAATCATCCCCTCACAGTCCTTTAACTCCTTACCCTTCCACCATCGACCTATATCCTCATGAATCCTCCGCAGCCAGCCCTCTCCCCTCCCTCTTTCCCTCATATAACACCTCTTCACATACACACTTTTTAACCGTCGATGCAACGAAATAAGCCCCAGCCCCCCCCTGGCGATGGGGAGCGAGACCACCCCTCTAACCACTCACAACCTGAACCCCATATAAATCTCATTATTCTTCCCAGGAACCTACGCACATCACAACCCACCAGTGGATATACTGACCCCACATGCCACAATTTACTATAGATCAATACATTTACCACTATCGCCCTCTGATGTAAAGTTAAATTCGCCGCTCTCATACTCGACAATCGACTTAACACCCCATCCATCACCCTCTTCAATTCACCACCCTCGCCTCCTCACACACCCTCATGTATATTACACCCAAATTTTCAACCTATCCACAAGTTTCCCCACTGCCACAACTCCCATCCCCACCCTCCTCCCCACCTCCATGTACAATGATTTCTCTTCATTTATTTTCATACCTGTTGCTTCTCCAAAAACCCCCACCACCCACCCCACAGCCCAAAATCCCGCCTATCCCAAACTAAAACCCTGGTGTCATCCACAAATCCCCCAATACCCACTCCCTTACCCTATCGACCGTCACATTTCCCTCAAGACATCTCATTTTCTCCCTATAGGGGATCCTGAACCAGGCAAACAACAACTGCGAAATAGGACACCCCTGCCTCAATCCCCTTGCCATTTCAATATGTCTCCCTAAAAAACCATTCACCTGCACACGCACACGCGCTCCCTCATATAACGACTGTGCCCATCCCACCACTTCAGCCCCGAACCCCTGCCATCTCATGAATCTCCACAATGCCTCACGGTGAACACTATCATATGCGGCCCTCCAAACTAATGCTAAAACCCCAGCCTCCTCTTCCATCCGATTCCAGTCAATGAAATCCCTGATACGCCCGTGTCCCTCATACATTGATCTGCCCGGAATCCCATACTGTCCCTCATCTATCACCCTGCCAACCACACTCTTCAGACGATTCCCCAATATTTTGCGTAGATCTTATAATCCAGCACATTAGGGGAAGCACTCTGTAATCGGTAATGTACACACACGGTGTTTGCTTCGGCACCAGCACCGCTACACCTGTCCGCTGTATGTCCCCTAATACCCTTCTATGCTTCATTTCATTAAACAAAACTACCAAAAACCCCTTCAACACTCCCCAATTTTCCACATAAAACTCACAAGGTAAACCATCTAAACCTGGGGACTTGCCTATGCACATGCCCATTACAGCCCTCCATACTTCCTCCTCTGTTATCAACCCTCCCAACTCTCCCCTATTATCATCGTCCAACTCACACCGCACCCCCTCCCATCACCTGTAACGCCTCCTCGTCAATATCCCCCCCTCCCATCGACTCACCAAAAAACGCATCTATATATCCACTCATTCCCTCTGTCGTCCACAACATCTGACCCTCCCTATAACCGCCCAGGTCCTTCCTCACCACAACATTCATTGTGCTCATAGCCTCTCTCTTACGTCGCTGCTCACGCAAAACACAGGCAGATGGCCTATCTCCCCACATCACCCTCTCCAATCCCCCAGCCACCCTCGCTCCATCAAAATGCATATTTTGGATGTCCCTGATCTGCTCCTTCAAACCCTCAATTATTTGTACTGGATAGGTCTCCTAACCCCTACATGACTTTCCCCTTAATTGCCCTTCAAATACCTCTGCAACCCATACGATAACCTGCCTTTCTCCCTCCCACACCAATATAAAACTCCTTAATGCGTACCTTAGCCACTGTATCCCACCAAGAAATCACATCTCGCCCACTTCCCCATCCCCCACAAAATTTTCCCACAACTCTGCAAAACCCTCCTTCCCCCCATTTAAGCAAACCCACATTCAACTTCCAAAACCCCCATATCTCCTAGGCAATCCATCCACGCCAAATTCACTAATACCCACGATGATCCGAGAATGCCATGTCCACAGTTTCAAATCTCTGCACCTCAACCGCTCGATTCGCATATATTCTATCCAATCTTGCAGCATATCCTTTCCTCACAAAAGTATATTCACCTCCACCCCCCCCCGTTACATCTCGCAACCCCACTCCATAGAGCAGGTCCCCCAATGATCCTACCACATGCCCCGCTCCCGTGGCTCCACATCCCGCTGACTAGTCACACAATTCCAGTCCCCACCTACAATCGACACTACCGGCATCGACCGCAGGTGATACACTAGCTCATCCCTCACAAACCTACTTTAACTCCCCTCATCACCCTGCTGGCCCATATACACTCATAAAACCTACGCGTTCCCTACCCCATAAGCCCTCAACTCGAACAATCCTACCATCCCCGCTCACTTCCCAATGGCTCACAACAAACGGGCTGGTTTCCCGAATCAAAACAGCTGCTCCTCCTTTCAACCTACATGTATACCCAACATACACGACATACCCTGCTATGACCAACTCACTACCCATCTTATAATTGTGCTCCTGCACACAAGCCACATCCACCTGATAGCGTCCCAAAATCCTCCCTAACCAATCTCTCTTCCGCACATTACACAAACCATTAACATTGACCGTTAGACACCGGAATAAGACAAAGGTGGCTTTCCCTTGGATACTCTGCCCCCTTTATGACTCATTTTTGAATCCTCACTTGGAATGCCCCCGGCATTCCTCGCAGGCCTTTGTCCTTTAGGCCCCACACCACCCTCATGTACCACAGCTGCCCAAGCTTTTGCCAGGCCTTTGCGCTGGTGTTAGCACATCCTCTGGATCCGACATTACAGCTGCTCGTTTCCTCGACCCTAGGTCCACCTGCATGTCAGCCACATGCCCCTCCTCCCATGAACATCCACTTCCACAACTCCTGTCTGTATGAACTCTCCGCCCATTGCCCCACCACTCGCCTGAACGCACTCCACAGCTGCAGTCTCTTGACTCAGACCCAAGGCCCTGTCCACGCCCTCCTCCGTCATACTGATGATGTCCTCCACCAAGGATCGTGTGGATTCCCCGCCATCACCTTCCACCCCCTCAGCGACGTCGTCACCGCCCACAGCGGATCTCCCACTCATAGGCGAATTGTCAGGAAGGGTGACACAGGCCGACACTTGCAAGTCGTCCTGCCCTCCCACCCCTTCCCGCTCGGCGCTCCTATTCGCCTCCTCAGGACTACAGTCATCCTGTTGCATAGTCCACTGCTGCCTGCTATGCTGGTAAGGAGCACCTCTGGCCTCCTGCCTCCTGTCACACAAGGCCGCCATGTGTCCATATCCCCCACATAGGCGACACGTCCGTTGTTGGCCCGCATATGTCACAAAAACTTGCGTGCGAAATTCCTCTAATATTACATAAGACGGGATGGGGTACTTAAGAGACATCTTCAAAACATAAGACCCATCCGGCAGCCCCTCATATGGGCCCCCGGCCCAACGTCCTTGTGTTGCCGCATGAATGGTCCCGTATTTATCAAACACTGATGTCATGTCCATTGAATCTGCCTCAAAAGGCACATTGCGAACCTTTATCCATGTGTACCTTCTGGAGACATCACGAAGTTGCACAGTAACACCTGGGTTTATGTACATGCTGCGTTCCTGGTACTTTTCCACGATTGTCTCGTAAACACTGGTAGCACCTAACTTCACAAAAATTCTCTTAATTCCATTCATGGCCACCCCAGACAACATGTCGTTCTCTATACCATAAGTTCTCCTTAATATGTCAGGCAGAAGCACGGCCATATTCTCTGCAGTCACTGCCCCATGGATCAAGTCCACACAAACCGTGTTAACCCTCTTCCTACCACCCAGCGCCATTTGCAAATCCAAGCTTTTGCCAAACGCCACCAGGGAAGACCGCACACGTCCGCTCACCAGCAAGGCTGAGCGACGAATGTATAAGTTATGTGTTAAGGTGTCAATTAGTCCTGTATGAGGGACCAGTTGTTACATGTGCTGTCCTTATAGGGGGGGGGGGGAGGTCGCTATGGGTGGGAATGGCTTGTTTCACCTTCATCTAATATATGTTGTACATTATGTACTTTGTGTCATGTGGAATTTTGCTCTAGGGTTTCTGTTCATAATGAAAGACCTAGCTGCTCCTGTCTGTGAACTATATGTTGTTAGTGGGATATGTAAGGTGATGTTCTTTTGTGTGGTGTATTTGGTTTCTGATGTATTCATGTATGGTTTTCAATAAAATAAAAAAAAAAAACTGATGAGTGGGAACTGGTGAGTAGGAACTGTTGCGTGGGAATTGGTGAGTGGGAACTGATGAGTGTAAACTGATGAGTGGGAACTGTTAACTGGGAACTAGTAAGTGGAACTGGTAAGTATGAACTGGTGACTGGGATCTGATGAGGGGGAGCTGGTGAGTGAAAGTGGTGAGTATGAACTGTGGAGTGGGAGCTTGTGAGTGGGAACTAATGAGTGAGAACTGGTGAGTGGGAACTAATGAGTGAGAACTGGTGAGTGGGAACTAATGAGTGAGAACTAATGAGTGGGAACTAATGAGTGAGAACTGGTGAGTGGGAACTAATGAGTGGGAACTAACAGTGAGAACTGGTGAGTGGGAACTAATGAGTGGAACTGATGAGTGGGAACTAATGGTGAGAACTGGTGAGTGGGAACTAATGAGTGAGAACTAGTGAGTGGGAACTAATGAGTGAGAACTGGTGAGTGGGAACTAATGAGTGGGAACTAACGAGTGAGAACTGGTGAGTGGGAACTAATGAGTGGGAACTGATGAGTGGGAACTAATGAGTGAGAACTGGTGAGTGGGAACTAATGAGTGGGAAGTAACGAGTGAGAACTGGTGAGTGGGAACTAATGAGTGGGAAATGATGAGTGGGAACTAATGAGGGGGAACTGGTGAGTGGGAACTAATGAGTGGGAAGTAACGAGTGAGAACTGGTGAGTGGAAACTAATGAGTGGGAAATGATGAGTGGGAACTAATGAGTGGGAACTGGTGAGTGGGAACTAATGAGTGGGAACTGGTGAGTGGGAACAAATGAGTGGGAACTGGTGAGTGGTTGTTGACTCAAGTGAAGCAAGGTCAAGCTGGTTGCTGGCTTGTGTATTCCACTCGCACTGACCTCTAGTGGTATACCAGGTGAGTGTTGTAATGCACACTGTATACACAGTGTGTGGAGGGAAGGATTCAGTATAATAGATTCTGTTTACTCCGTGTTATGGGAATAACATTTATTGAGTACTAGGAATGTTTTAAGCTACACTTAGTATAACCTGAAAGTACTTACAGAGGGTGCTGCTACACCCTTTAACGACCAGGTACATGGAACAGTGACCTGGTACAAGTAGTGGCTCCACCTTGTACCGTTGCGGAGTACACAGGTTACAGCTTCTGCTGCCTCTTCTGACCCACTCTGCTCTCTTCCTAGAGTTAGGTACGTGCACACACACACACACACACACACACACACACACACACACACACACACATCTGGTCTAGCAACTGGCTTCTCGAATTCAATCCCACCAAATGCAAAGTCATGAAGATCGGAGAAGGGCAAAGAAGACCGCTGACAGAGTACAGGCTAGGCGGACAAAGGCTACAAACCTCGGCAAAGGAGAAAGACCTTGGGGTGAGTACGTATAACGCCAAGTACGTCTCCGGAGGCACACATCAACCAGATAACTGCGGCAGCATATGGGCGACTGGCAAACCTAAGATTAGCGTTCCGTTACCTAAACAAGGAATCGTTCCAGACACTGTACACCGTGTACGTCAGGCCCATACTAGAATATGCAGCACCAGTCTGGAACCCACACCTGGTCAAGCACGTAAAGAAACTAGAGAAAGTGCAAAGGTTTGCGACAAGGCTAGTTCCACAACTCAGGGGTCTGTCCTATGAAGAAAGGTTAAGGGAAATAGGACTAACAACACTAGAGGAAAGAAGGGTCAGAGGAGACATGATAACAACATACAAAATACTGCGGGGAATCGACAAGGTAGACAGTGACAGGATGTTCCAGAGAGGGAACACAGAAACAAGGGGACACAACTGGAAGCTGAAGACTCAGATGAGTCAAAGGGATGTTAGGAAGCATTTCTTCAGCCACAGAGTAGTCAGGAAGTGGAATAGTCTAGAGAAAGATATAGTGGAGGCAAGAACCATACATAGTTTTAAGACGAGGTATGATAAAGCTCATGGAGCAGGGAGAGCAGAGACCCAGTAGCGGACAGCGAAGAGGCGGGGACAGGAGCTGAGTCTCGACCCCTGCAAACACATTTAGGTGAGTACACACACACACGCACACATACACACACACACACACACACACACACACACACACACACATATACATCATACACACATACATACACGCACACACACCTTCACTATGACCCTGCCATCTGTCGGGTATTGTCTTGCAAGTGGGGCATCCCCAGACACCCAAACTTGTTCCTCAATTATTTTTATTATGATGCTTGTAGGGCACTGTGTCAGAAGGCACTGTGTCAGTGCCTTCTGCTGAGCTACAACATACAGTTCCTCTACCTCTCTCATGCAAGCCTGAGTTTATTAATCCTATCATGAAACATTATTTGGTTAGTGATAATTGAATTTCCATGAAGGAAGACGTAG
Organism: Cherax destructor; assembly: GCA_009830355.1. NCBI lineage: Eukaryota > Metazoa > Arthropoda > Malacostraca > Decapoda > Parastacidae > Cherax > Cherax destructor. The sequence goes on from WNWK01006785.1 coordinate 8,844, forward strand.
CGGGGTTCTATAGGTCTGATATTCAAGGGGTAGTGAAAATGGCACTGTATAGTAAAAGGGACCTTTACTGTATCAATGTTACACCTATAAAAGCCTTTATGTATGTTGCATGCAAAGAGTATGTAACCTTTATTCGGAGCATGTTAAACACACCACATAGGCTCCCCAACCAGCGAACCATCGTTAAGGGTTTGGTGATGAGGGCCCCATCATCAAATCAACGACTCGGTTCAGCCAATTAAATGCGAGTTTAACAATGACAAAGGTGACGTGGTTACCACTCGCAGTTTGTCATTGGAATTCCTGCATAGAGCTGGTTGTGGAAAGTTGTCTGTCTTTTGGCTGCTGCTTAGCCTAGACAACTGTGGCGTGCACTAAACACTACTCCTTTGTATATAGTGTACATATGTGTAAATAGCACTTTGTTATACTTGGTGAAGGAAAAGACAAAAGTCTTATATAATCATAATTACTTGGTGAAGGAAAAGATAAAAGTTTGGAATTAATCTAGCTGATTTTGAAAGAAATACAATTTCAATACATCTTCTACTGTGTTTCTTTGCTCCAAGCTCCCTTTACACTCAGGTTAACAGGCCATTGAACCTGAGGTTGTAATATGGGTAGCCTGTCCTGGAGCTGAATTTGGAGACTTAGAGCAGGAGTTGAGCCTAGAGTTGAAGTTCGCGCAGGGAGCTAGTCTTGTATCTAGATAGCTTGCTATCTGGCATTGCTACGCTTTGCCAACGCTTCACGAATTTTGTGTCTCATTTTTGCATTCGCTTCGCTATGGTCAGCCTGCTATTGTGAGTATTCTGCAATTTGGTTTGTTATTGTGTATCAGCCTTGCTATTGTGTGTGTGCATATTGGCTTTGCTATTGCGTGTCAGTTCTGCTATCGTATGAGTATACTTTAATTCGTACCGTGCATAGCGTGTTAAAGTTGGGGGTTAATGCCACCTATTCGAGTCAGACGGTTAGTGTCTGAGTTAACTCTGCTAAAGTTGCCTAATCTCTCTCTACAGCGTTGTTGGCGTATCGCTCGTTCTATTGGTGTTGAATACCAGCGTACCCTTACTGCTGCTCAGCTGCGTGATATTATAAGGAGTAAAATACAAACTGAAACTATGGCATATCAGTCTAGTGTTTCTCCCTCTATAGGAGCTGTTAATCGTAGGTCACCATTGAGGTTTCTACAAAATGGGAGAGACAGAACAACTGAGCAAAACCAGCAAGTCACAGGTGTGGGGTTATCGACAGGTGAGTCTGGTTCACTGGCGCTTGAACTAGCTAGACTCACTCTTGAACAAACTAAAGAACAGCGTGCATTTGCTAAGGAGGAGTTTGATAGAGAGAAGGAGAGGAGACAATTCCATCAGACTGTAGATGACTTCAATTTGCAAAGGGCAGTACAGTTTGTTCCTCGTTTTGTTGAAGCAGAGCCTGAACAGTTTTTCGAAGCATTTGAAAACCAGGCTCGAGCTTTAGGGTGGCCTGAGGTTCATTGGGCGTCACTGGTGCATACTGCGTTGTTTGGTAAGGCACAAGAATTTACTTCTAGCCTGGGAAATGCTGACTTTGGAAGCTATCGTATTGTGAAAACCACTGTTCTTGGGGCTTATCAATGTATTCCTGCCAAGTATAGGAAAGAATTCAAACTCGGCAGAAGGCAGTTGGGTCAGTCTGCTGTTGATTTTGTCAGACAGCAGACCAGGGCTTTTACAAAGTGGTACAAGGCAAGTGGTGTCGCTGATTTTGAAAATTTGAAGCAGCTCATCTTGGTGGACAACCTACTGGAGTCTGCTAGTCCAGAGGTTCGAGTGTTTCTACAAGATCATTCCTTGCCTACGGCATTGGAAGCAGCCAGGTTGGCTGATACTTTTGAAACTAACCGCTCCTTGTCCGAGCGGTCTTATCTCTTTCCTCAACAGCCTGGTATGAGCAGAGATCGTCAAAGAAAAGTTCCTGAGTGGAGAAATAAAGGTCAAGATGAAGGTGAATCTCGTCAGCAGTCAACTAAAACACCTGGTGAGCAGCATAACTTCACTCCTAGTCAACCTGGTGAGCAACATCAAACTACTCAACGGGATTTGAAGCGGCAGTATCCAGAGTGGCGTAAGCCACAAAATCAACGAGGTGCCAAAGTTAAAGCTGAGATGGTATGTTATAACTGTGGCAAGCCTGGCCACATCAGACCCATTGTCCAAGTAAACCCCAACCATTTGGGAAAATCTCTAATATCCCTAATAATATGTCCCAGGAAGAAGTAGAGAGGGATGGCCCCTTACTATAGCTCTTGTTACATATCCCTTCAGGAACATTCAGAGAAAAGGAAGTTAAAACCTTTAGGGATACTGGAGCATATTGCTCACTTATAAGAGAGGGAGTACTACCCCTTTCTGATCAAACCTCTTTGCAATCCTCAGTTCTGTTAGAAGCTTTTGGAGGAGCAGTATTTTCTGTCCCTTTACATCAAATCTATGTGCAGAGTAAATACTACACTGGGTATTTGACTGTTGGTGTCTCGGAGGGATTTCCTATGAAGGATGCAATGCTATTACTGGGTAATAACATTGAGTCTACTAAATGGATAGAACCCATAATGGTTAATTCTTCCCCGATGTTGGCCATAACTCGGGCACAATCCAAAGTGATGTCTGATAAGAATGTTAACTCGTCCTTGGACGACTCTGATCTCGGACTAACCAATTTGTTTTGCGAGGAAAACTGGCCAGAGCCTCGTAAATTTAGTGAACAGCCCCAGATCAAGCCTTCCTATTCCAGGGTTGCAGGATTGCCAGATGTCTCTGTTTCCATGCCTGAGGACTGTCCTTTCGGGAGGAACAACGGAAAGACTCCTCACTAAACTCTGCTTTTGAGGCAGCTATGGGTAAATCCACTTCGGGTCACCCGGTCAAATATCTCTTAAAAAATAATTACTTAGTCTGCACTGAAACTGGTAAGGAGGTGGAGGAAAACAACAAACAGATAAGTTAGTGGTTCCCAGAAAGTTTAGGTCTCAGATACTAAATATAGCCCATAATTCTTCTTTAGGAGGCCATTTGGGAATTACCAAAACTCAATACCGTATAACAAAAGAATTCTTTTAGCCAAAGTTAAGGCAAGATGTAAAGAATCATATTCGCTGTTGTCCAGAATGTCAGCAGGTAGGAAACCTGGACGCCCCATTAAACCTGCACCTCTCCATCCCATTCCTGTTAATGGAGACCCTTTTTCAGAATTAATAATAGATTGTGTAGGTCCACTACCTAAAGCTAAGTCTGGAAATCAATACTTATTCACAATCATGGATAGAGTAACTAGATATCCAGAGGCAGTTCCCATGCGCAGTATTAACACTAAAGCAATCCTTAAAGCTTTAACTAAGTTTATCTCTTGCTTTGGAATTCCTAAAACTATTCAAAGTGATCAAGGTACTAACTTCACTGCCAAAGCATTTAGGAAGCATTAACTAGGCTAGGAATAGTTCATAACCTATCCACTGCCTATCATCCTCAGTCCCAAGGCGCCTTGGAAAGATTCCATCAGACGTTGAAAACAATGATGAGAACATTCTCTTGCATTTTCCTACAGACTGGGATGAATCACTTCCTCTGTTGCTATTCGCAATGAGAGAAACTGTGCAAGAGTCTACAGGGTACAGTCCTTTTGAGCTGATATTTGGGCACAATGTACGAGGTCCTCTACGTGTGCTCAAAGAAGGATGGATGGAGAAGACTCCTCCACAACCAGCTACAACCCTTCTTCAAGGTTGCAGGTAGCACGTCAGTTGGCTAAGGCTAACTTGAAGGCAGCTCAGAATACGATGAAACAGAGGTATGACAGAAACTCAAAATTTCGCTCCTTCCATCCAGGAGATAAGGTGTTGGTACACACCTTGAAAGCTAGATTTACGGGACCAATGCAAATCGTAAGTAAATTATCTGATGTAAATTATGTGGTATCCCCCTTGACAAGACCTCAAAAAGCAAAACTTACCACATTAATCAAATTAAAGCTTTTAATACACCAGATAAAGTTCCAGTAATGACTCTGTCCTCTGCCTCTGATGACCCTGACTCTTTGCACTCTGAGATTAATGTAAAGCTTCCAAATTCGGTCCTCCTCAAGGACCCTAAACCTTTAATGTTGGGTTTGACCAAGTCTCAAGTAACTAATTTAACTGCGCTCCTACAGTCTTATCCTTATATTTTTCGGATGTGCCGAAAAAATGTACATTAGGATATCATGATGTAGATGTTGGAAACTCTAAACCTATTAAACTCTCCCCTACAGAGCTAATCCTGAAAAACATAGGCTACTTCAGCAGGAGGTAGAATTTCTGTTAGAGCATGGGTTAGTGGAGGAGTCATCTAGTCCGTGGGCTTCACCGTGCATTCTTGTTAACAAAGCTGATGGAGGGTTCCGAATGTGACAGATTACCGTAAGGTGAATGAGGTCACAGTTGCAGATGCCTATCCTCTGCCACGTCTGGATGATGTAATCGACTTTGTGGGTAAGGCTACTTTTGTATCCACATTGGACCTCCTTAAAGGTTACTATCAAGTACCTTTAACAGATAAGGCGAAGGAAATCTCTGCCTTCGTAATTCCAGGAGGTCATTATCAGTATACAGTGACCCCCTTCGGAATGAAAAACTCTCCTGCATCATTCAGAGACTTATCCATCAGGCTATTAAAGGACTTGAAGGCACGGCAGCTTACCTAGATGACATAGTTGTTGTGTCGGACACTTGGGACCAACATGTGTTTAGGCTTAAGGCTCTCTTTGAGACCTTTCAGAGTTTTCATTTAACTGTTAATTTATCAAAGTCATCCTTTGGCCAATCTACTATTAATTTTCTGGGCCATGAAGTAGGTAGTGGCAAAGTGGCCCCTAAATTTGCAAAAATTCTGGCCATTAAAAATTATCCAGTTCCCCCTGACAGGAAATCCCTTCAACGTTTTCTAGGGATGGTAGGGTTTTATAGAAGATTCTGTAAAAATTTTGCAGATATTGTTGCACCTCTAACCTCACTTACCAGTCACAAAGTTCCCTTTATTTGGACCCCAGAATGTCAAGATGCATTTACGAAAGCAAAGAGATTACTTTGTACTGCACCCATTCTGTTGTCTCCAGACTTTTCAAAACCATTTTCCTTACAGATTGATGATTGTGAGTCTGGGGTGGGGGCAGTGCTTTTGCAATCTGGGGATGATGGGTTGCAGCCTGTGGCATTTTTCTCGGCCAAATACCAGCCACACCAGAGGGCCTACTCTACTATAGAGAAGGAGGGCCTGGCTCTACTTCTGGCATTAGAGCATTTTGATGTCTACGTGGGCCAGTCCTCTCAGGTGGTCTCCATCTACAGCGACCACAACCCTCTGGTGTATCTACAGAACATGAAGAACAAAAATACCAGACTCATGCGTTGGAGTATTAGGTTGCAACCCTACAATATAAAAATTATACACATTGCTGGAAAATTTAACACACTAGCTGATGTGTTGTCCAGAAGTCATTGTATTTAGTTAGGATGTGTTAGGGACTTTGGGTAGAACCAGCCCTTTTTTTCCCCTAGTGGTGGGGTTTTTTTTAGTGGGGGGGGTGCCCTCCTACCGACCGCAGGCACCTTGGACCTATGTTAGCCCTACCGTCGGCTGTCTCACTCTTAAGTTTAAAGCTGGACTTATGTCTCGAGAAAAGTTTAGCTTTAACTAATGAGCAGGATGGTTGAGGGAAAGGCAGTCCCATTATTATAATGTGCCATGGTGGCACTCTACCCATTGAGGTGGAAGCCTAGTCCTGAGCCCTCTTGGGGTGGGGTGTTGCATGCAAAGAGTATGTAACCTTTATTCGGAGCATGTTAAACACACCCACATAGGCTCCCCAACCAGCGAACCATCGTTAAGGGTTTGGTGATGAGGGCCCCATCATCAAATCAACGACTCAGTTCAGCCAATTAAATGCGAGTTTAACAATGACAAAGGTGACGTGGTTACCACTCGCAGTTTGTCATTGGAATTCCTGCATAGAGCTGGTTGTGGAAAGTTGTCTGTCTTTTGGCTGCTGCTTAGCCTAGACAACTGTGGCGTGCACTAAACACTACTCCTTTGTATATAATGTACATATGTGTAAATAGCACTTTGTTATACTTGGTGAAGGAAAAGACAAAAGTCTTATATAATCATAATTACTTGGTGAAGGAAAAGATAAAAGTTTGGAATTAATCTAGCTGATTTTTTAAAGAAATACAATTTCAATACATCTTCTACTGTGTTTCTTTGCTCCAAGCTCCCTTTACACTCAGGTTAACAGGCCATTGAACCTGAGGTTGTAATAATGTAGATCAAGTAATTCATACTGTACTTGATGTCAGGTGATGTTTGGAGAGGTTTGGGCCAGGGGAATCAGGTGATGGTATTCTTTTCTTCTTGTGATGATTCAAAATTGTTTTTGCCATAGGTTTTGCTGGAAGGCGCATCCAGCAATTCTGAATTCCGTCGACTGTCTGTCATTCTCCTGGTGTAGTAAATGTGCTAGTTTCTAGTTTATGAGATGTGAGTGTGATGCCGTGCATCACACGCATTCTGGGTTTCCTATAGTGCAGCCGTGTCTATATTTCTGTGAACGGGTGCCCAGAGTTTCTGGCTGTTTCATTTATGCATACAAGAAAGCATCCCCCACGTGGTATGCTGTAATCACCCTCTGTAATTGTGTTCCTGATGGGGCTCTGTGAACTTCTGTAATACAGTTTCTAGTGATGACCACGATGCTCATGTCAGATGTCCAGAATAAAGGGATAAGGGAAGTCACTATTTGTCCAGAAGACAGAATCATCGGCGATGAGTGGTAGTGTTCTCTCTGGACCTGATGAAGATACTAAGAGCTTATTGCTGGAGAGGATAACATGTTTGATAAACTACGAGGTGGAAAAACCTCAGTGTAGCTTTGTTCTTTTACGTGGCTCAAATTTTTAGGAAAATAAAAAAAGAAACTTACGATCATGCTTCTTTTGTTTTGTGATCATTGTGAGACTAATAAAGAATTACACAGCCTCCTCTCTGATGAAGAAAATATTCAGAAACGGGAGGAAGTCTTTTTTTTTTTTTCAAAGTAAATTAAAAAAGATTTAAGATGATACATGGGCTTTTAAAACCGTGAAGGTTGAAATGTCTTCGTACTACGACAAGGACATCATCGATATCCTAAGCCATGTAACATGGCTGGGAATGATGCTGGTGAATTGGTCCCTCTGAAGATGTTCAGGATAAGAGTTTGCCAAAACTGCGCTGAGTGGGGAACCCATAGTATCTCAATGTTCTTATTCACAGAAGTTATTCTCCGAGGTAAACAGCTTGAAGTCACAGTTTGACTAAGTCGATAAAAAACTTGCGTGGGAAGATGAGCTCAAGATCCGTGGAGGTGGAGTTCCGGCGGATAGTGACTGCTTGATGAGAGGAGCTTCGAGTAAACAGTGGCGGGACGTCCAGACAGACAAGTTTCTTGTTTTTGGTGGTGTGGTTACCCAGACGCGAGGAGATCTCCCCAACTTTCTAAGAGTGAGATGTGAATAGTGCCTAGAAGCTTACAAAGTTTTTTTGTCAGAAAATAAGCTAGACTATGAAGCCCACTGACCATACCAGAGGCAGCAGAGCATAGTGGTATAATAGGTTTGTGAACGGTTGGCAGTCTATTAGTGTGTGCAGGTCTAGGAATGGTGGGAAGAAGGTATCAAATCTTCCCCCCCTCCCCCCGTAATGTCCTTGAGAGAATTTGGCTGGCTCTGGTGAGGAAGGTTTGGAGTCCTTTAAACTCTTTACTAAGATTGTCTGACATGTATCTTATCCTAGGCGTAAGTCAAGCATCTTCTTCCCGTACTTGTTGCTATTAATTATCATTACTCCTTCACCTTTGACTGGCATTATAATTCTCATGCACCTTTGACTGGTATTATAATTCTCATGCACCTTTGACTGGTATTATAATTCTCATGCACCTTTGACTGGCATTATAATTCTCATGCACCTTTGACTGGTATTATAATTCTCATGCACCTTTGACTGGTATTATAATTCTCATGCACCTTTGACTGGTATTATAATTCTCATGCTGGTAATTTTGGAGAACTTGGGCAGCGCCAGTGTGATGATATCCTAAAAGAGGATGGTTATTTAAGATTCCTTGAATGTATCCTTCGAGAAAATCCTGATCAGTGCCCCTGATTCTGTCAGTAGTAGTATTTGTATCTTCCCAACCGTTATTGAGTCACAGCCTTCCTGATCACTGACCGTTACTAGTTTCTGCTAATGTAGCGATATCATAGGTCACCCTTTGAATGCAGTGAGCGTCTTTCGCTCACTGGCCCCTGTTCAAGACAGGATAGCAGAGAGTAGAGAGGTCAGGCGAGGGCTCTGAGTGTTCTCCCATTTTTACCAATATATAAGTTACCAACCAAGTTACGTTTGTGTTTATTACCAGATCCATCATCAAGAACCCACACGACAATTCCGTGTGGTGAAATCAATATGTTAACTTCGTTTGTGAATGACAGTGGACACCTTAAGTGGCAGACTGAGAACTAATGTCTCATTAATGGTGTTTAGACAGTGAGGATGATGACTGGTGGTCTGATGAGACCGTATTGTTTGGTTTGGAGTTTGTTATAATGTGATACTCGTCTCGCGATGCTGTCATACACACACATGACTTTGCATACTATACAAGTCAGTGACACTGGTCTGTAGTTTAATGCTTCATGTCTGTCTCCTTTTTTAAAAACTGGGACTACATTTGCTGTCTTCCATACCTTAGGTAGTCGCCCTGTTTCGATAGATGTGTTGAAGATTGTTGTTAGTGGTACACATAGCTCCTCTGCTCCCTCTCTCAGGACCCATGGAGAGATGTTATCCGGCCCCATCGCCTTTGAGGTATCTAGTTCGCTTAGCAGCCTCTTCACTTCTTACTCGGTTGTATGTATTGTGTGTGTGTGTATGTGTGTACTCACCTAGTTGTGGTTGCAGGGGTCGAGTCATAGCTCCTGGCCCCGCCTCTTCACTGGCCACTACTGGGTCACTCTCCCTGCGCCATGAGCTTTATCATACCTCTTCTTAAAGCTATGTATGGAACCTGCCTCCACTACATCGCTTCCCAAACTATTCCACTTCCCGACCACTCTGTGACTGAAGAAATACTTCCTAACATCCCTGTGATTCATCTGAGTCTTCAACTTCCAACTGTGTCCCCTTGTTGCTGTGTCCCATCTCTGGAACATTCTGTCTTTGTCCACCTTGTCTCGTGTGTGTATGTGTGTATGTACTCACCTAATTCACCTAATTGTACTCACCTAATTGTGGTTGCAGGGGTCGAGACTCAGCTCCTGGCCCCGCCTCTTCGCTCTCCGCTACTGGGTCTCTGCTCTCCCTGCTCTATGAGCTTTATCATACCTTGTCTTAAAACTATGTATGGTTCCCGCCTCCACTTTATCTTTCTCTAGACTATTCCACTTCCTAACTAATCTATGGCTGAAGAAGTGCTTCCTAACATCCCTTTGACTCATCTGAGTCTTCAGCTTCCAGTTGTGTCCCCTTGTTTCTGTGTTCCCTCTCTGGAACATCCTGTCACTGTCTACAGTGTGTGTGTGTGTGTGTGTGTGTGTGTGTGTGTGTGTGTGTGTGAGCATCATAAAATGCTCCAGACACTGTCCGTCAGAAGACCTTCAGCATCGTAAGTGCTGCCTACAAAAACTTGCCTGTTCCTTGTCTACACTGTAGTCTGGGACCAGAGTGTACACTGTAGTCTGGGACCAGAGTTTACACTGTAGTCTGGGACCAGAGTGTACACTGTAGTCTGGGACCAGAGTGTACACTGTAGTCTGGGACCAGAGTGTACACTGTAGTCTGGGACCAGAGTTTACACTGTAGTCTGGGACCAGAGTGTACACTGTAGTCTGGGACCAGAGTGTACACTGTAGTCTGGGACCAGAGTGTACACTGTAGTCTTGGACCAAAGTTTACACTGTAGTCTGGGACCAGAGTTTATATTGTAGTCTGAGACCAGAGTTTACACTGTAGTCCGGGACCAGAGGGTACACTCTTCTGGGAGCACAGTGTACACTGTAGTCTGAGACTAGAGGGTACACTGTAGTCTGGGACCAGAGTTTATATTGTAGTCTGAGACCAGAGTTTACACTGTACTCTGGGACCAGAGGGTTGGGCAATTACCATGTGGTAGTAAAGTTAATACCTCAACACAGACCATCACACACACACACACAAGGATGTATACACCAAGAGGTGTATATCTCTCAGTGTATATACAGTGTGTGCATCTCGCAGTGTATATACAGTATACTGAAAGGTTTATCATTATTTTAGGAATACCCTGAGGGTGAACAAGTTATACAAGAACATAACACTGAAGGAACATTGCAATAGGCCTTCTGGCAACATTCTAGGCAGGTCCAACTCACACCCACCCAGTGGCAGACCTACATTTTTGAGGCCCTTAAGCTTGTTATGGGGTCACCATGGCAACCAGCAACGACTAGCCTACATGATACTAAAATAATCTTTAAATTTTTATTTTAACTATATACTGAATTACACTATTTTATTAATATCAATATTTAAAAAAAAATCCTTTCTCATAGAGTACACTCAAAATTTTTAAGCAATGTGGACTAAAGTGTCTTCAGAGTCCCTCAGAGATTAAAGGCCCTGAAAAGCTTCATTAACTTCATAGTAGATCAGCCCCTACATCCCCTACAGCCCCTTCAGCCCCTTCATGAGTAGGTGTCTACTCATGAAGCTGGCCTACCTATGTTAAAACCTGCACTGAAATTTCTCCCCTGTGACCCAACCTGGTAGTTTGTCCCTCTCATCTACGTCCCTTTTGCTAAACCAGGGCTTCACTACATCCCTTTCTAAATCTAAATTTATTCCCCTTCTAAATCTAAATTGATTCCCCTTCTAAATCTAAATTGATTTCCCTTCTAAATCTAAATTGATTCAGCTTGAATCAATTTATAGTCTAGACTTGGTTAGATACTTTCAGCATCTTGTGGAAAAGTCATTTACGTACAGATCTGGACATTTATTGTTGGAAACGTTTCGCCACTTGTGCCTTTACAGAGATAACTATGAACGGTAAGGGTGGCAACACTGGTGCCCTCGCTTCACACGGTAAGGGTGGCAACACTGGTGCCATCGCTTCACACGGTAAGGGTCTGGGTTCGATTCCCAGCGAGGGTAGAAACACTAGGCGTGTTTCTTTACACCTGTTCTGTTCACCTAGCAGTAAGTAGGTACCTGGGTGTTATTCACCTTACACTTGCTGTCCCTGTTCACCTAGCAGTAAGTAGGTACCTGGGTGTTAGTCAACTGGTGTGGGTGACATTCTGGGGGACAAGATTAAAGGACCACAATGGAAATAAGACAGACAGTCCTTGATGATTCACAGACTTTCTTGGGTTATCCTGGGTGGCTAACACTCCCTACCCCGGGTTATCCTGGGTGGCTAACACTCCCTACTCCGGGTTATCCTGGGTGGCTAACACTCCCTACTCCGGGTTATCCTGGGTGGCTAACACTCCCTACCCCGGGTTATCCTGGGTAGCTAACACTCCCTACCCCGGGTTATCCTGGGTGGCTAACCCTCCCTACTCCGGGTTATCCTGGGTGGCTAACACTCCCTACCCCGGGTTATCCTGGGTGGCTAACACTCCCTACCCCGGGTTATCCTGGGTGGCTAACCCTCCCTACTCCGGGTTATCCTGGGTGGCTAACACTCCCTACTCCGGGTTATCCTGGGTGGCTAACACTCCTACCCGGGTTATCCTGGGTGGCTAACACTCCCTACCCCGGGTTATCCTGGGTGGCTAACACTCCCTACCCCGGGTTATCCTGGGTGGCTAACCCTCCCTACTCCGGGTTATCCTGGGTGGCTAACACTCCCTACTCCGGGTTATCCTGGGTGGCTAACACTCCCTACTCCGGGTTATCCTGGGTGGCTAACACTCCCTACCCGGGTTATCCTGGGTGGCTAACACTCCCTACTCCGGGTTATCCTGGGTGGCTAACACTCCCTACCCCGGGTTATCCTGGGTGGCTAACACTCCCTACTCCAGGTTATCCTGGGTGGCTAACACTCCCTACCCCGGGTTATCCTGGGTGGCTAACACTCCCTACTCCGGGTTATCCTGGGTAGCTAACACTCCCTACTCCGGGTTATCCTGGGTGGCTAACACTCCCTACCCCGGGTTATCCTGGGTGGCTAACACTCCCTACTCCGGGTTATCCTGGGTGGCTAACCCTCCGGGGTTAAATATCCGAACAAAATCTTATTTTATCTCTTATCTTGTTAGCTATCTTTGTATAAGGACTGAAGAAGTCACTCTTGGCGAAACGTTTCCTTTAATAAATGTCTTAAACTATACACAAGTATCTTTTCTCACATCGGCATTACTATACACGGTGAGGGTCCGGGTTCGATTCCCGGCAAGGGTAGAAACATTGGGCGTATTTCCTTACACCGGTTGTCTATATTCACCCATCATTAAAATGGGTACCTGGGTGTTAGTGGACTGGTGTGGGTCGCATCCTGGGACAAAACTGACCTAATTTGCGAGAAATGTTCTGCATAGTATATAGTAGTATGTCATTGATGTCAGCTATGGTCTGTATACCTTGTATACAAGTACTTGTAGTAAAGATATTATTATTATTATTATTATATTACTTGCATACTTCAGTCATATCGTCTCTAAGTTTTTTGTTATTTGGGCTCAGCTTCGTCCTGCAGTATGTTTTGGGCTCAGCTTCGTCCTGCAGTATGTTTTGGGCTCAGCTTCGTCCTGCAGTATGTTTTGGGCTCAGCTTCGTCCTGCAGTATGTTTTGGGCTCAGCTTCGTCCTGCAGTATGTTTTGGGCTCAGCTTCGTCCTGCAGTATGTTTTGGGCTCAGCTTCGTCCTGCAGTATGTTTTGGGCTCAGCTTCGTCCTGCAGTATGGTTTCCAGCGTCTTTATGTCCGTTCTGTTACAAGATCAGAACAGGGCAGCATAAACGATGCTTAACCAAGGATATATGAAGCTGAACTATTACCAGCCTTCTTGCCTGTGCTCCAGCCAGCGGAAGGCCTCGGTCAGATGACCAAAAGCTCCAACGGCGGGTCATCATCTGACTAAGACTCGTGTCTGGAAACACTTGTCCTGTTTCCTGGCGAACCTTACCTAACCTCACCTCCAGAATCTTCACGACTACGGTGCTCTTCACACCAACTCCAAGGCTGAGGGACTGATTACCTTTGATATACCTTTGAAGAGTTTCGAGAGTTTGTCTACTCTCTGAGCCCGGCCATGGGCCAGGCTCGTCTGGTGATTGCCTGGTCAACCAGGCTGTTGCTGCTGGAGGCCCGCTGCCCCACATATTCGTTACAGCCTAGTTGATCTGGCACCTGGTGAAGATACTTGTCCAGTTTTCTCTTGAAGGCTTCTACACTTGTTCCAGCCGTGTTTCGGATATCTTCTGGTAAGATGTTGAATAGTCTGGGACCCCGGATGTTAATACAGTGCTCCCGTATTGTCCCCACCGCACCCCTGCTCCTCACTGGGTTTATTTTACACTTTCTCCCATATCTCTCACTCCAGTATGTTGTTATGGCAGTGTGCAGATTTGGGACCAGGCCCTCAAGTACTTTCCAGGTATATATTATCATGTATCTCTCTCTCCTCCGCTCCAATGAGTACATGTTCAAGACTTGAAGGCGTTCCCAATAATTTAGATATTTCACTGGCTCAATGTGAGCCGTGAACGATCTCTGTATTTGTTCCAGCTCTGATATTTCTCCTGCCCTGAACGGGGCCGTCAGCACTGAGCAGTATTCTAAGTGAGGGAGCACTAGCGATTTGAAGAGTGTCACCATCGGCATTATTTCCTTTGTTTTGAAAGTTCTCAATACCCACCCCGTCATCTTAATGTATATAGTTTTGTATATAGTTCTTCTGTGTTCTAATTATGTCCTTGAATTTGTATTGATAAAGCCACTGGATGGCGAAACGTTTACAATAAAGATACCCAGATGTTGCACATGTCTTTAATTTTAATCATTATCTGAGACTTCTATAATTAATTCTTATTGATATAAAGCGAAGAATTCTGTTAGCTTTATTGTGGACATGTATGCGCTGTTATCTTGGATCTTGGTCCAAGGAATCGGAGTTACACTTACACTTCAACTCCTTGGGTCAACACTGATTACTTCTCATTCCCAGGCGCTCTGTGTTCCCTACTGGTTCAGCGCTTTCCCAAGAATACAATAAGAGGAATACGTACTGATATTAGCAAAAAAAAAAAAAAAAAAAAAAACAAGAGCACGAACAAGAACAAGAACAATAATAATAATAATAATTAAAGTTTGGGATTAGGTATGGTGATACCAGAAATATTATCCAGGGTACTGAGGAGGGGTTGCTAAGGTGGTTTATCCATTTAGAGAGGATGGAGCAAAATAGGATGACTATCCGGGTGACTAAATCTGACGAGGTAAATATTTGTAGGGGTTGTCCCAGTAGGCCTTGGAGGGAAGGGGCAAAGAAGGCTTTGTGTGCTAGGGGCTTGGACATCCAAGAGGCTCTAGTGAGCGTGTTGGATCAGAGTGGAGGTACGGGGGTTTTTGTGACTTGACGTGCTGTTGGAGTGCGAGCGAAGTAACATTCATGAAGAGATTCAGGGAAGCCGGTTAGCCGGACATGAGTCCTTGAGGTGGGAAGTACAGTGTCTGCACTGTCAGGGATGGGTGGAGATATTGCAGTTCGGAATGTCATCTGAACTGAGATGTAGGAGTGCTTCTGGCAAGACAGTTACTGACTGAGTGATGGTGGATGTGTTTTTTCTTCTTTTCAGTTACCATGATTCAGTGAGAGATGGCCGGTGTGTTAATAATAATAATAATAATTTGAAGGCTGAATAGCGAGGGATCTTCCCACACAGCACCTGGTCACTGCCTTTCCTTAAACTTCCCACACTGCACCTGGTCATTGTCTTCCCTTAAACCTCCCACACAGTACCTGGTCACTGTCTTCCCTTAAACCTCCTACACAGCACCTGTTCAGTCTTCCCTAAAACCTCCCACACAGCACCTGGTCACTGTCTTCCCTTAAACCTCCCACACAGCACCTGGTCACTGTCTTCCCTTAAACCTCCCACACGGCAGCTGGTTACTGTCTTCCCTTAAACCTCCCACATAGCACCTGGTCACTGTCTTCCCTTAAACCTCCCACACAGCACCTGGTCACTGTCTTCCCTTAAACCTCCCACACAGCACCTGGTCACTGTCTTTCCTTAAACCTCCCACACAGCACCTGGTCAGTCTTCCCTTAAACCTCCCACACAGCACCTGGTCACTGTCTTCCCTTAAACCTCCCACACGGCAGCTGGTCACTGTCTTCCCTTAAACCTCCCACATAGCACCTGGTCACTGTCTTCCCTTAAACCTCCCACACAGCACCTGGTCACTGTCTTCCCTTAAACCTCCCACACAGCACCTGGTCAGTCTTCCCTTAAACCTCCCATACTGCACCTGGTCAGTCTTCCCTTAAACCTCCCACATACGAATTTGAAAGAAATTGAGATTTTTCTCCCCACACGGACCATTTTTGTGATGTAAGGTTCATTACCTTGTTGAACCCAAGACCACAAGATAACATCTCTCTCTCTCTCTCTCTCTCTCTCTCTCTCTCTCTCTCTCTCTCTCTCTCTCTCTCTCTCTCCCTCTCTTTTAACTCCTCTTCTTCTTTACAGTTCCGACAATGAGGTGAAGAGATCTCAACCCCCCATTTCTGCTGGCAAGTTAGCCTGTTCAGGTCCAAGAGCTGGTGCTCAACGTGCCTTGGAGATTACTAGTGATCAGTTGCTGAGATGCTGAGAGTGGGATAGAGGGTGTGGATGGAGGTGTGGAGTATCCAAGGGCAATTCTCTGTGTGGAGCTCCCACACACTGTGGAGCTCCCACACACTGTGTGCAGCTCCCACACACTGTGGAGCTCCCACACACTGTGTGCAGCTCCCACACACTGTGTGCAGCTCCCACACACTGTGGAGCTCCCACACACTGTGTGCAGCTCCCACACACTGTGGAGCTCCCACACACTGTGTGCAGCTCCCACACACTGTGTGCAGCTCCCACACACTGTGGAGCTCCTACACACTGTGTCCAGCTCCCACACACTGTGTTGAGCTCCCACACACTGTGTGCAGCTCCCACACACTGTGGAGCTCCCACACACTGTGTGCAGCTCCCACACACTCTGACCCTCACCTCAACACTTACATACTGTCTTTCTCTCGGTATTTTTTTTAAGTATTCTCCTCCTTGTCTTGTTCTTCGTGTTTATTCTCTTAATTGTCTTGTTCTTGTTTACTCTATTGTCTTGTTCTTGTTTACTCTATTGTCTTGTTCTTGTTTGCTCTTATTATTGTATTGTTCTAGTTTATCTCCGTTATTGTCTTGTTCTTCTCCTCCTTCTTCTCAATTACTCCTGTTGTTACGTTACCAATCCACCTCGTAAAAAATATAATCACCTGGTTGGCTAATGAAGTTTGAAGCCTGTCGACTACATGATGGTTATTAAAGGCAGTTCGTAACCTGTTCAACACCAGTCAAGAATAATTTCGTCCCTAAAATAAGGATTGAAGTCAACTCTCTCAGTATATATACACTGAGAGACGTCCAACTTACAATGAATACTTTAAAGATGAGAGAATTTCTTCCTGAAGTTAAAATACTGAGATATATTATATAATGTATGTTGTGGTATATTATATACTGTATGTTGAGGTATATTATATACTGTATGTTGAGGTATATTATATACTGTATGTTGAGGTATATTATATACTGTATGTTGAGGTATATTATATACTGTATGTTGAGGTATACAAAGATCTTTATTGAATGTTATGAACATTTGATGTGTCTTTCTAGTTCCCGTTGGGGACATGAACTCCACTAGTTACTCCAGTTTGTTTTACTCTGGAGTACTCCACTAGTTACTCCAGTTTGTTTTACTCTGGAGTACTCCACTAGTTACTCCAGTTTGTGTTACTCTGGAGTACTCCACTAGTTACTCCAGTTTGTGTTACTCTGGAGTACTCCACTAGTTACTCCAGTTTGTGTTACTCTGGAGTACTCCACTAGTTAGTCCAGTTTGTGTTACTCTGGAGTACTCCACTAGTTACTCCAGTTTGTGTTACTCTGGAGTACTCCACTAGTTACTCCAGTTTGTGTTACTCTGGAGTACTCCACTAGTTACTCCAGTTTGTGTTACTCTGGAGTACTCCACTAGTTACTCCAGTTTGTGTTACTCTGGAGTACTCCACTAGTTACTCCAGTTTGTGTTACTCTGGAGTACTCCACTAGTTACTCCAGTTTGTGTTACTCTGGAGTACTCCACTAGTTACTCCAGTTTGTGTTACTCTGGAGTACTCCACTAGTTACTCCAGTTTGTGTTACTCTGGAGTACTCCACTAGTTACTCCAGTTTGTTTTACTCTGGAGTACTCCACTAGTTACTCCAGTTTGTGTTACTCTGGAGAACTCCACTAGTTACTCCAGTTTGTGTTACTCTGGAGTACTCCACTAGTTACTCCAGTTTGTGTTACTCTGGAGTACTCCACTAGTTACTCCAGTTTGTGTTACTCTGGAGTACTCCATTAGTTACTCCAGTTTGTGTTACTCTGGAGTACTCCACTAGTTACTCCAGTTTGTGTTAATCTGGAGTACTCCACTAGTTACTCCAGTTTGTGTTAAACTGGAGTACTCCACTAGTTACTCCAGTTTGTGTTACTCTTAAGTACTCCACTAGTTACTCCAGTTTGTGTTACTCTGAAGTACTCGTCCAGTCACTCCAGTCTGTTACCACTCTACAAATGTATCCTGCAGTGACAGTGTCAGAGTCCTTCAGGACTCCAAGAAGCACATTTCTAACATTTATGTACTCCCATCTCAGGGGAGGAGTACATTCAGAGTCCAGGAGCTGCACTCCGCTTTCTAAGATCAAACCTGATTACCTTCTGATTCCAAGCCTCTGACTGACCATACAAGATAATAATAATAATAATAATAATAATAATAATAATAATAATAATAATAATAATAATAATAATAATAATAATAATAATAATAATAATAATAATAATAATAATAATAATAATAATAATATAAAAATAATGATAACTGGAATCGAACCTGGCATTTTTCTTTCTTAGATCGATCCAGATTGCCTTCCACTTCCTCCACGGGCGCTCTACGACCCCTACGGGTTCAGCGCTCCCCTGTCGAATGTGATAATAAGACAGCAGGTGTGGTGAGTGTGTGGATGGGTGACCGTGAGGGCGTGCACCAAACTTCCTGGTACACTGGCAGATATTCTCTATACACCTGCCTCTATACACACCTGCCTCTCTACGCACCTGCCTCTTTACACACCTGCCTCTCTACACACCTGTCTGTCTACACACCTGTCTCTCTACACACCTGCCTCTCTACGCACCTGCCTCTCTACACACCTGCCTCTCTACACACCTGTCTCTCTACACACCTGCCTCTCTACACACCTGCCTCTCTACACACCTGCCTCTCTACACACCTGCCTCTCTACAAACCTGCCTCCCTACACGCCTGCCTCTCTACACACCTTCCTCTCACACACCTGCCTCTCTACACACCTGCCTCTTCTCTCTCTCTCTCGCTCTAATTGCTGATACAGAGATCATCTCCGTAATAATTATTCCTCTCTCCCTCTCCCTCTCTCTCTCCCTCTCTCTCTCTCTCTCTCTCTCTCTCTCTCTCTCTCTCTCTCTCTCTCTCTCTCTCTCTCTCTCTCTCTCTCTCAGGGAAGATGCTTAGCTGGTCTGCCCAATATGGTCACAAGGTCGTCAACACAGCATCCCATTAAAGGTCAGTCACCAGCTCAGACGCGACACTCAAGTCTTATTGAAAAAAAAAATAAAAAGTTCGACTTAGCATTGAAAGTCAAGTTTATTGTAATATTTAATGGGTTTATAAACTTGTGTCACTGTGTTTTATTATAAAGTTATTGTCAACAGGAAGTGTAAACAAAAACTCATTGGATATCCAGTTTTTATTATTATTATTATTATTATTATTATTATTATTATTATTATTATTTTTATTATATATTATTATTATTATTATTATTATTATTATTATTATTAATATCCTTCGTCTTCTTCTTTTTCATCATTTTATTATTATTATTGTTATAATTAATATATATATATTATTATTCTTAGTAGTAGCAGTACTACTAGTAGTAGTAGTAGAAGATATATATGTAATCTTATACACAGCCTAGAAAATATTGTCTTACGGAGTTAGTGCGAATGTTAATAATAAGTTTGTTAAACACCCTCCAACGGTGCTTTGGTATTGCCAGTGTACCTAGAGTGGGCACGGTACCTCCAGTACCCACTCAGATGACAGGGTGTCAGGTGTTTCAAGATACCCAGTGTACCCAGAGTGGCACGGTACCTCAGGTACCCACTCAGATGACACTATATAGAATATAAATGGCATTGACAATAAATGTTTAGAATAAACAGGAAATGTTAGTGACACTTCTCTCTCTCTCTCTCCTTACCCTCCCTTCTACTTGTATTCCGTCTTTCTGCTCAGTCTTTATATTCCTTCTTTCCCTTTTGTTTTCTCCTGTCTCCTTCCGTTGCCTGGTTCCATCATTCTTCATTCCTCTTCTCCTACTTTTTCACCTCCTCCTCCAACACCACCACCTCCTCCTCCAACACCACCACCTCCTCCTCCAACACCACCACCTCCTCCTCCAGCAACACCACCTCCTCCACCTCCAACACCACCACCTCCTCCTCCAACACCACCTCCTCCTCCTCCTACGGTCTGGTCTTGGCACACAAGTCAACATTGACAATAACAGCGCCTGGTATACTCTCACTATTTGCTCGCTCATCAAACAATACTAACAACACTAACAATACTTCTTTTCTTCAGCTCTCACACTTTTCCTCATAAGCTATTTTTCGTCTATTTGATTATCTAGCCTTTAAAATAATATTCTTTTCAATATTTATTTTTAAAATTCTATTAATTAGAATCTATTAATTTTATGAAGGATGAGGTTAACTATAGAATTGATGAAGGAAAAAAGGTGAGTGGTGCGTTGAGGTATCTGTGGAGACAAAACGTATCATGGGGAAGGGAATGTACGAAAGTATAGTGGTACCAACACTCTTATATGGGTGTGAAGCATGGGTTGCAAATGCTGCAGCGAGGAGGAGGCTGGAGGCAGTGGAGATGTCCTGTCTAAGGGCAATGTGTGGTGTAAATATTATGTAGAAAATTCGGAGTGTGGAAATTAGGTGTGGAGTTACTAAAAGTATTTGTCAGAGGGCTGAAGAGGGGTTGTTGAGGTGGTTTGGTCATTTAGAGAGAATGGATCAAAGTAGAATGACTTGGAGAGCGTATAAATCTGTAGTGGAAGGAAGGCGGGGTAGGGGTCGTCCTCGAAAATGTTGGAGGGAGGGGGTAAAGGAGGTGGTTTGGTCATTTAGAGAGAATGGATCAAAGTAGAATGACTTGGAGAGCGTATAAATCTGTAGTGGAAGGAAGGCGGGGTAGGGGTCGTCCTCGAAAATGTTGGAGGGAGGGGGTAAAGGAGGTTTTGTGGGCGAGGGGCTTGGACTTCCAGCAAGTATTGTGAGCGTGTTAGATAGGAGTGAATGGAGACGAATGATTTTTGGGACATGACGAGCTGTTGGAGTGTGAGCAGGGTAATATTTTGTGAAAGGATTCAGGGAAACCAGTTAATTGATTTAGTTGGACTTGAGTCCTGGAAATGGGAAGTACAATGCCTGCACTTTAAAGGAGGGGTCTGGGATAGTGACAGCTGGGAGGGACTATTCTCAGCTGTCGTATCTGAGCGCCTCTGCAAAGACAGTGATTATGTATGAGTGAGGTGAAAGTGTTGAATGATGATGAAAGTATTTTCTTTTTTGGGATTTTCTTTCCTTTTGGGTCACCCTGCCTCCGTGGGAGACGGCCGACGTTTTGAAAAAAAAACAAAAAATATGTATACAGGTGGTGAGTTCAGTTTCCACAGCTGTAACAGGTGGTGAATTCAGTTTCCACAGCTGCATATAATATATATATATATATATATATATATATATATATATATATATATATATATATATATATATATATATATATATATATATATATATATATATATATATATATGGGGTCCACCTCTGGTGTAAATTGTGGGTCCCATAGCCTCGGAGAAGTGGATAAAAGGCTTCAAGGAAGAATATTTAGATGTCTTTCTGAAGCCATTTGAATATTCCACTTCCCTACCACCCCATCTTTTATTAAATATATATAAAATTTATTTCAAGATACAATACATTGTCAAAATACATTAACAAGAATATAATAGTGAGTAAAACAACATAGATGACAACTCAGAGCTACATGTCAAATACTTCGTCCAGCTCCCCGGTAGTGGGCCACGTGCCCAGAATACTGCAGGCATTTCCCCTCTGGATCGCAACACTGAGTCTCTGAAAGAGGAAGCTGGTCGCCCTGTGGTCCTTGGTTTCTATGATGAGTTTTCCACCCAGCTCCTTGAGAAACTTTAGAGCACACTTGCCCCATGCTCCATGGGTCTCCGACCCTATTGGGATGAAGTTATAGCAAGAGGGAAGGTCTTCATATTTGCGGGTCTTCTAGGTCTCCCTGTGGCTGGCAGTTCCACCCTCTTCGGCTAAGGAGTGTGGCAGGTAGGTGTCTGCCAATGTGGCAGCACAGGTGTAGTCCCAAGCAATCTGCTTACCATCCTTCCAGGGTAGCATAGTGGCTCCATCAGGACGCTTTTGACTTCCATCAGACCTCTGCACTTGGGGTTCCCGTTGAGCTGGGCAACGGGCTGTGGCGAGGCTTCTCTTTATGATGTCATTGAGCTCCTCATGTCTAGCATACTTCCCTTCTGATGTGTGACACACTAGACCATGAAGTCCGAATTGATCAGCCGTCGCCCTGCCGCAAATACACCTATGTTCGGTGAGTATGGGGGCGGCTAGGCAAAGAGCAACACCAATCCGAATGGCCTGTGGGTCGAGTCGAGTCCCCAGAGAGGAATTGGGAACAGCTAGAAAGAAATCTCCTGAGTGTGGTGCCTTCACCGCTAGGAGACGAGCTTTGTCCTTTCCTGAAGCGTTGGTGAGCATTGTGTTGACAATTTTTTCCATGATCGGTTTGTCCCAGTGGGACTGTTTGTGCTCTTTGGGAGGAGCTGGTCTACTGGAGAAGTCTGCCAGGATGTCCCACTGCACTGCTGCTTCAATGAACTTGGGGTCTTGAGCTCCCACCACACCTCTCATATATATATATATATATATATATATATATATATATATATATATATATATATATGCAGTCTACCTGTGTGTCAGTCTACCTGTGAATCAGTCTACCTGTGAATCAGTCTACCTGTGTGTCACTCTATCTGTGAGTCAGTCTACCCGTGAGTCAGTCTTTCTGTGAGTCAGTCTACCTGTATTCCAGTCAACCTGTGTGTCATTCTACCTATGTGTCAGTCTACCTGTGTATCAATCTACCTGTGGGTCAGTCTTTCCAATTGCCTGTCTACCTGAATCAGTCTTTCTGTGTGTCATTCTACCTATGTGTCAGTCTACCCGTGTATCAGTCTACCTGTGTGCCAGTCTACCTGTGTGCCAGTCTACCTGTGTGACAGTCTTAATGATCCTTTAGTAGACGATAGACTTTAAATAGTTCAAAAAGACAGTAGAAAACAAAGTCCAAATAGAAGTGGAAAAAAATACAAAACACAGAGAAATAAATATATAAATTTGGAAAAGAATACATAGATAAACAAAAACAATAAAGGGTTAGAAAGAGAGAATCCACGAAAGAAATCAATGGTTTGGTGTGCCATTAATAAGGGCAACGCTCATATCTGAATTTGGATTAAAAAGGGGCCTTGAAGTTCTTTTCATATATGTATGGAATGGAAAACAAATCTCACTATGGTGTATTTTTTTCTATATATTATGGATTAGATATTGCCAGTTAAGCGACTAGTTTATCGTGCACCTCTATGAACGGTACGTCAGGATGATATATAAACCTTGGTAATTGATATAGACAAATTAGTTTAGAAATACTCGTGAGCAAACTCTAGGATATATTTATTAGATAACGTTCCGCCACGAGTGGCTTCTTCAGTCTGAAAAAGCCACTCCACACAGGTTCTTCTCAAAACCAACCATTCCCACCCATTTAGTTATTTTCCCAAAGCCACACAAGAATTTGCTTCAGTACTTCAGGTACTAATCAAACTCTTCCCAGCAGGTGCTACAAGACTCACCCATATATTCCTCCAGACTCAGGATTCAATTCAGGTCTTCTGAAAATAAATGGTATAAAATACCGACACGATGGAAAAATAAACACAATTGCAATATAATGTGATCCCTTATTGACGTGATTAAGTCCACACAGTGGGCTTTATCAAGTCAAAAACAGATCTACCTGTTACGACCTATGAAAAAGACGCAATAAATATGTTTGTAAATATCGTATTTTCATATAATTTTATATTGCAGGTATTTTCATTAATAGCTAAAATGAAACTTTCATGCTTTATATTATTATTTGACTTCTTATATTAGGTTATGCATGTAGGTAAGTAGGATGTAACAACTACACCTCTCAGTGTGCTTGTTTTGACTGGGTGCCAACACTTGTAAACTACCTGCCCGCTTGTTTAACAGTTGGTGTCAGGTTGAAGCTTTTGCTAGTCGCTTACACACCTGACGTTGTCGCTGCTGGGTCTGCCTCGCTCTCTCTGGCTGCTGTTGATGGAGGAAACACATCTAGTCTCCCTGCTCTGTCATTTGGTATCAAAGGACATGCATTTCGTAACACTGTGCAACTCTGTTCACAGAGTATTATTTAGAATTAGTGATACTCCACGTTTCCGGAGGTCGTGTGTCGTAGAGACACTATACCTCTGGTCTACCTACATTGTTCTGGCATCTACGCACTGTTGTAGCAGGGAATATGACACTACTTCTTCCATTAATAACGGAGTTTTACGCCTTCAAGGGGGATTTGTTGATGGTCCCCCAGTCAGGGTGTTTGTCTCCTTGTTTCTTACCTGACACTGTGTTGTATTCACTGCTGCTTCACACGTTATTGCTGTTTGACAAATGAGTCATAATATTGTTCAAGCAAGCTGTTTGTTTGCCTCGATAGTCCAGAAGTTAACTTATTTAGGGGTTGGTTGTTGTCAGTCAAATTCGAAGCGTAAGTCGAGTCTTACTGAGCACATACCGAGTCTTACTGAGCACATACCGAGTCTTACTCAGCACATACCGAGTCTTACTGAGCACATACCGAGTCTTACTGAGCACATACCGAGTCTTACTCAGCACATACCGAGTCTTACTGAGCACATACCGAGTCTTACTGAGCACATACCGA
The DNA here is from genome assembly GCA_009830355.1 of Cherax destructor. Classification (NCBI taxonomy): domain Eukaryota; kingdom Metazoa; phylum Arthropoda; class Malacostraca; order Decapoda; family Parastacidae; genus Cherax; species Cherax destructor. Next base: position 33,395 of record WNWK01006785.1, read on the forward strand.
GTCTTACTGAGCACATACCGAGTCTTACTGACCACATACCGAGTCTTACTGACCACATACCGAGTCTTACTGACCACATACCGAGTCTTACTGAGCACATACCGAGTCTTACTGAGCGCACACATATATATGCGCACATATTATCCTTGTAGTTGAGTACAATTCTTCCTAGCAGCGTGCCAGATGGTGCTTATTAAGAGTTGTGCAATTATTAAGTGTGACTTTAGCGCCATATGATTACATGTACAAAATAACTATAATATATAAGTATACCAAGTTATACTCCAAGAGTTGTGTAGGAGATTATCTTGGTAATTATACCAAGTATATTAACTAGACAGCTAGTTATTAGAGATCCGAACTTTTATTTTTTTAATTTGTATTAAACGCAATTGAGAAGCCACATAATTTACAGAATAACCAGACTAAAATATTCTCCGACTAACTGAAAGATGCTAGAAGTTAGAGGGAGGATAAGTAAGCTGACCTTCTAGAATTCTCTGGAGATGTCTATACTTTATACATGTCTCAGTTTGTATGTATAACGTGCGCCAAGACCTGGGTCCTGGCTGTCGTATTTTGTAACAAGTACATGATTGTATATAAGGAGGAGAGTCAGGTGGAGAAAGCTGGGTAGGTTGGATTTGAGTCTGACCTACAAGGGACGGGCGAGAATGTGGGTAGGTTGGATATGAGATCCCTTCAAGGGAGGTTCCTTGACCCTAGGGAAGGGGGGATGCTCTTCATCTAGGGAATTGGATCTGTGCTCAAGTTTCCTGAATTAAGCCTGAATACCTTCCGTCCCCCCCACAGGTGCTGCATAATCCTACGAGTTTAGCGCTCTCCATGATTATAATAATGGATATGAGATGGACAGGCATGTTTGTATGTTATGTAGAATAAAGTTGAGAAAGTTTCCTGGTAATGTCTTCATAAAAAAATATACCACGGGTGGGGATAGAACCCGCGGTCAGAGTCGTAAAACTCCAGACCGACGCATTAGCTACTGAGCCAACTGGCTCTGTGGCTAGGGCGTCGGTCTGGAGTTTTATGACTCTCTGACCGCGGGTTCTATCCCCACCCGTGGTATGCTTTGTTTGCAATCGTGTCATTACGATTTCCTGAGTCAAGGAGTTTGTGACTTGGGCGAAACGTAGTCGATAAGGGATCACATTATACTGCATATGTCTGAGTCAGACAGTCACTGAGTTACCTGGTATCAGAGTAGTTGTCAACCCCAGGGTAGATGTGAATAAATAGCTTAGAAAATAAAAAAGTTGATAAATGAGATACTTGAGCAACATTTGTTTTTTTTATATTTGAAACGTTCGCCAGCCAGTAGCTTCATCAGTCCAATGCAGAGAAAGGTGGAAGATGAGGAGGAGTTTGAGGTAATCAGTCCCTCAACCTGGAATCGGTGTTCAGTCAGTCTTGAAGGACTGAACACATCGACTCCAGCCGAGGGACTGATTACCTCAAAACTTCTCCTCATTTTTTCAACCCTTCTCTGCATTGGACTGAAGAAGCCACTAGGCTGGCGAAACGTTTCAAGAATAAAGATACCCAGATGCTGCTTAATTTTCCCACAGGGTAAATTTGGACGTGGTTACTGCCTCAGGGGTAGACTTATTAAGAATCACACAAAGCAAGACTTTTCCAGGTGTATCATGGTTACCTGCTGGCAGTGGTATACTAGGCCAGTAGCTTAGGCCAGTAGGTGACTTGAACCTGCCTAGCATTGGCCAGTAGGCCTGCTGCAGTGCTCCTTCTTTCTTATGTTGTTATGTAAGTCCGGCTACTACACCTGTCTGGACACAACCTAAGTACACTTCCAGCTTGGTGAGCGGGGTTACCAACGCTCTACTGGACAACCATATATTCCAGACATTAGCCGACTCTTATTTCGTCATTGTTAGCTAACAGTGCAAAAATTAAGGTTAATTTATGTTAATCTAATCAAACTGTCCTGGTTCAGACTAACAAATGTTATTTTTTTATTGTGGCTTACTTATTTTATTTGGCTTACTAAGCCACAAATATTAGTAACCCAGGATAACTCCTCCCCCTCTCAGGTTGTTGACCAGAATGCCACCCACAACAGTCTACTAACTCCCAGATATCTATTGACTGCTGAGTAACAGAGTCCTCAGTTAAGAGACTTATTCGTTTCATCCTCCCCAGACTTCGACCCGGGTCACTTGGGTTGTAAACCAAAACTCTCCTAAGATGAGCAGAGAAGATGTGATTGGTGGGAAAACTCTCATGCAGGGTGAGAGAGGAGAGAAATACCAGCACTTCCTCTCTCACTCACCTTCACCTTAGCCTTCACCTTCTCTCCCTTTCACCTGCCACCACCACGACCTTGGGAGGGCAGACATGGTAGTCTGGGCAGCAGACGACTCCACACACACGAACAACACACACACACACACACACACACACACACACACACACACACACACACACACACACAGTCCTAGGTCAGGTGCTGTTTCTTGTATAAGTGAATGACATGACGGAAGGGATAGATTCAGAGGTGTCGTCCCTGTTTGCAGACGATGTGAAGCTAATGAAGAGAATACAAGGGGACGAGGATCAAGTAAGCCTACAAGGGGATCTGGACAGGCTGCAAGCCTGGTCCGACAAAGAGTTCCTGGAGTGTAACCCAAGCAAGTGCAAAGTTATGAAGCTTGGGGAAGGATAAAGAAGACCGCAGACGAAGTACAGTCTAAGAGGTCAAATACTGCAAAACTCACTCAAAGAAAAGGATCTTGGGGTGAATATCATACTGGGCACATCTCCTGAGGCACACATCAACCAAATAACTGCTGCAGCATATGAGTGCCTGGCAAACCTAAGAACAGCGTTTCGACTTCTAAGTAAGGAATTATTCACGACATTACACCGTGCACGTCAGGCTCATATTGGAGTATGCAGCACCAGTATGGAACCCACACCTGGTCAAGCACGTCAAGAAATTAGGGAAAGTGTAAAGGTTTGCAACAAGACTAGTCCCAGATCTATGGGGTATGTCCTACGAGGAGAGGTTAAGGAAACTCAACCTAACAACACTAGAGGATAGGAGGGACAGGGAGGACATGATAACAACATATAAAATACTGAGAGGAATTGACAAGGTGGACTGGAACAAAATTATTAAGGGATGGGACACAGCAACAAGGGGTCACAGCTGGAAGTTGAAAACTCAGATGAGTTATAGGGATGTTAGGAAGTATTTCTTCAGTCATAGACTTATCAGGAAGTGGAACAGTCTGGAGAGTTATGTAATAGAGGTAGGATCTGCACATAGCTTTAAGAAGAGGTACAATAAAGCTCATGGAGCAGGGAGAGAGTGGACCTAGTAGCGATGAGCGAAGAGGCGGGACCATGAGCTATAACTCGACCCCTGCAATCACAAATAGGTAGGAACACACACACACAGCGATTCGACCTCTGCAACCACACGTACGTGAGTACACACACACACACACACACACACACACACACGAGCAATGAACCCAGTCACCCTGTTCATCCTCCCACCTCTATCACCTTACATAAGAACAAAAGAATATGGGGGGTTCTGCAGTAATTCTGCAATAGCAGTTCTGCAGTAGTTCTGTAGTAGTTCAGCAGTTCAGCAGTAGTTCAGCAGTTCAGCAGTAGTTCAGCAGTAGTTCAGCAGTTCAGCAGTAGTTCAGCAGTAGTAGTTCAGCAGTAGTAGTTATGCAGTAAGAGTTCTGCACTAACAGTTCTGGTCTACACTACTCAGGTGTTATACACAACCACTCGGCCTCACTCATAACTCTTAAATAATTCTTGCTCTCCAGACTGAATTTTATGGGTTAACTTTAAAACATTATTTTTTTTTACACTGGTCAGTTTTACTGGCTAAGAGCTGTTATCTTACCTCAGCTCATTTACAAGATAAGACCTGTTATCCTAAGTAAGCTCATTTACAGGTTAAGAACTGTTATCAAATATAAACTATCCTACCTCAATTATCCTACCTTTTCGTAAAACTCCAGTAGGAGTTTTACAAGGTAACAGAAGACAGGAGAGAGGGGGTGGGTAGACTGCATTTTCTTGGACTGTAAGAAGGCTTTCGACACAGTTGCACACAAGAGATTAGTGCAGAAGCTTGAGGAGCAGGCATGAATAACAGGAAAGGCACTGCAATGGATCAGAGAATACCTGTCAAGAATGAAACAACGAGTGATGGTACGTAACGAGGTGTCAGAGCGGGGTTCCACAGGGGTCAGTCCTAGGACCGGTGCTATTTCTGGTACATGTGAATGACATGAAGGAAGGGATAGTTTCAGAGGTGTCCCTGTTTGCAGACAATGTGAAGCTAATGCTAAGAATTCAAGAGGACGAGGATCAGGTAGGACTACAAAGGAATCTAGACAAGCTGCAAACCTGGTCCAGAAACTGGCTCATGGAGTTTAGCCCCACCAAGTGCACAGTGATGAAGCTTAGGGAAGGCCAAAGAAGATCGCAGACGGAGTGTGTGTGTACTCACCTAGTTGTGGTTGCAGGGGTCGATTCAGAGCTCCCTGCCCCTTGCCTCTTCACTAGTCACCACTAGGTCCCCTCTCTCAATGTTCCATGAGCTTTATCAAGTGTGTGTGAGTGTGTGTGTGTGTGTGTGTACTCACCTAATTGTGGTTACACGGGTCGAGACTTAGCTCCTGGCCCTGCCTCTTCAATGACCGCTACTAGGTCCTCTCTCTCCCTGCTCCATGAGCTTTATCATACCTCGTCTTAAAGCTATGAATGGTTCCTGCCTCCACTACATCACTTGCTAGACTATTCCACTGCCTGACAACTCTATGACTGAAGAAATACTTCCTAACATCCCTTTGACTCGTCTGAGTCTTCCACTTCCAAATGTGACCCCTTGTTTCTGTGTCCCCTCTCTGGAACATTCTGTCTCTGTCCACCTTATCTATTCCAGGCAGTATTTTGTATGTCGTTATCATGTCTCCCCTAACCCTCCTGTCCTCCAGTGTCGTCAGGCCGATTTCCCTTAACCTTTCTTCATAGGACATTCCCCTTAGCTCTTGAACTAACCTTGTTGCAAACCTTTCCACTTTCTCTAATTTCTTGATGTGCTTGACCAGGTGCGGGTTCCAAACTGGTGCTGCATACTCCAATATGGGCCTGACGTACACAGTGTACAGTGCCTTGAACGATTCTTTACTAAGGTATCGGAACGCTATTCTCAGGTTTGCCAGGCGCCCATATGCTGCAGCAGTTATCTGGTTGATGTGTGTTTCCGGAGACGTGCTCGGTGTTATACTCACCCCAAGATTTTTCTCCTTGAATGAGGTTTGCAGTCTTTGGCCACCTAGCCTCTACTATGTCTGCGGTCTTCTTTGCCCTTCCCCGATCTTCATGACTTTGCATTTAGCAGGGTTAAACTCGAGAAGCCAGTTGCTGGACCACGTGTCCAGCCTGTCCAGGTCTGTTTGTAGTCCTGACTGATCCTCATCTGATTTAATTCTCCTCATTAACTTCACATCATCTGCGAACTGGGACACTTCTGAGTCTATCCCTCCCATCATGTCATTCACGTATACCAAAAATAGCACTGGTCCTAGGACTGACCCTTGAGGGACCCCGCTCGTCACAGGCGCCCACTGTGATACCTCATTACGTACCATGACTCGTTGTTGCCTCCCTGTCAGATATTCTCTGATCCATTGCAGTTCCCTTCCTGTTACACGTGCCTGATCCTCTAGCTTCTGCACTAATCTGTTGTGAGGAACTGTGTCGAAGGCCTTCTTGCAGTCCAAGAAAATGCAATCTACTCATCCCTCTCTTTCGTGTCTTACTTCCGTTACCTTATCGTAAAACTCCAGTAGGTTTGTGACACAGGATTTTCCTTCCATGAATCCGTGCTGGTTGTCGTGTGTGTGCGTGTGCGCGCGTGGTGTGTGTGTGTGTGTGTGTGTGGTGTGTGTGTGGGTGTGGGTGTGTGTATGTGTATGTGTATGTGTATGTGTATGTGTATGTGTATGTGTGTGTGTGTGTGTGTGTGTTGTGTGTGTGTGTGTGTGTCTTTCATTCATAACCCTCACACAGATAGTTACACAAAGGCAGATAATAACGTGGTCAAGGCTGTGGTCGAGCACAGGTCTAATAATGAAGAATTATACACAAGACTACTAGGAGACCTGAGAGGTGAACAACAACACAAGACTACTAGGAGACCTGAGAGGTGAACAACAACACAAGACTACTAGGAGACCTGAGAGGTGAACAACAACACTAGACTACTAGGAGACCTGAGAGGTGAACAACAAAACAACCATCCTTCAGCAACACCACCAGCAACACAACCATCCTTCAGCAACACCACCAGTAACACCACCAGCAACACAAACATCCTTCAACAACACCACCAGCAACACAAACACCCTTCAACAACACCGCCAGCAACACAAACATCCTTCAACAACATTCTTCAGCAACACCACCAGCAACACAACCATCCTTCAACAACACCACCAGCAACACAAACATCCTTCAGCAACACCACCAGCAACACCACCATCCTTCAGCAACACCTGTAATGCACACTAACTAGAGAACTTCCTCTGGGATCCTACCTCTGTCCCATTATTTCCTTAAATTCTATAAAGGACCTTGAAGTTGCTCTCTCATATTGTGCGTCGCAGGTGTCGCAAGACGCGGCATTCCGTAGGCACGTCGCCTGCGGCAGAATTATTTTCGTAATTTGTGTAAATGAATTGAAATTGAAGTTGTATTATCTTGTAAAAATGCAATGGTAAGTGACGATAGGAAACTAGGAGAGTGTAGAACATTCGTGATGGAGTGTACTAGAGAAATACGGTTGTATAAGTTACTGCAGTAGTCGTAATGTTATTAGTTTCAACTTAGAAGATCGTACACATTGGTTGCAGTTTTTTGTATATATTTCTGTGCAAAATGATCACAGTAAACATTTGATATCACAATATGCAAAATAACCACTGTGAATAAATAGTGAACTTCCACGCGCTTTCGTGATTTCTCACATTATCAGTTCTTTGATAATGTGAGCAATCACAACAGTGCTTGGAAATTCACTGTTTTCTCGCCGTGGTTTTGTATATATCTCTATCGATATAGGAAACCATGAGACACTTCAATTGCTTTGATTTTACCTCCGAATAAGCTAGTTGTGCATTTCTTATCCATCGAGCGGACGCTAGAGCGAGAGGGAACCAAGACACGGAGGCCTAGCAACTAGGACTCGATTTACGAGCAATTTTAGGAATTAGCTTAATATGTCTGGTATCTTATTTCATTAATATGATATCTCAATATATCACATAGGGACTTTTATAAACTTAAAATGAACTTTGGCGTAGATAAATGAAAAAAAATGGGAGGGGGATTCGACAATGATAAACATGCTAAAAACAGATAGTGAAAGACTGGTAAATACAACCGTCTACTTTTAATTTGATTAAGAATATCTACTGCTGTTATCTGGTAGAGTCAAGGATAGTAGAGCAGAAGGCTCTCTTCCTATCCTCCACTTTCCTCGACATCTACGATATTAAACACAGAAAAAAATATACCATTTCGAGAGGAAAAAAACAACGTGGAACATATAAGAAAGATTGAAAAGGAGGGATGGTATGGGCCACAAACTACCTCCTGTGTGTAGTACTACTACTGTGACTACTCATGTCACCCCACTGATGATCTGGGCACCAGTGGTTCCACTTCTATATGCCACTACTTTCACCACTGCTACCACTGCTCTCTTTCCCTGCTGTGACTACCAAAACTACCACTGCTACCTCTGCTTCCCCCACAATCACCACTGCTACCTCTGCTTCCCCCACAATCACCACTGCTACCTCTGCTTCCCCCACAATCACCACTGCTACCTCTGCTTCCCCCACAATCACCACTGCTACCTCTGCTTACCCCACAACCACCACTGCTACCTCTGCTTCCCCCACAACCACCACTGCTACCTCTGCTTACCCCACAACCACCACTGCTACCTCTGCTTCCCCCACAACTACCACTGCTACATCTGCTTTCCCCACAACTACCACTGCTACCTCTGCTTCAACCACAACTACCACTGCTACCTCTGCTTCCCCCACAACCACCACTACTAACTCTGCTTACCCCACAACCACCACTGCTACCTCTGCTTCCCCCACAACTACCACTGCTACATCTGCTTTCCCCACAACTACAACTGCTACCTCTGCTTCCCCCACAACTACCACTGCTACCTCTGCTTCCCCCACAACCACCACTGCCACCTCTGCTTCCCCTACAACTACTACTGCTACCTCTGCTTCAACCACAACTACCACTGCTACCTCTGCTTCCCCCACAACCACCACTGCCACCTCTGCTTCCCCCACAACTACCACTGCTACCTCTGCTTCCCCCACAACCACCACTGCTACCTCTGCTTCCCCCACAACTACCACAACAACCACTGCTACCTCTGCTTCCCCCACGACCACCACTGCTACCTCTGCGTCCCCCACAACTACCACTGCTACCTCTGCTTCCCCCACACCAGACCACCACTGCTAACTCTGCTTCCCCACAACCACCACTGCTAACTCTGCTTCCCCCACAACCACCACTGCTAACTCTGCTTCCCCCACAACCACCACTGCTAACTCTGCGTCCCCCACAACTACCACTGCTACCTCTGCGTCCCCCACAACTACCACTGCTACCTCTGCTTTCCCCACAACTAATCATTAGACTTTGAATATATATTTTTTTTTTATTAACACATCGGCCGATTCCCACCAAGGCAGGGTGGCCCGAAAAAGAAAAACTTTCATCATCATTCACTCCATCACTGTCTTGCCAGAAGGGTGCTTTACACTACAGTTATAAAACTGCAACATTAACACCCCTCCTTAAGAGTGCCGGCACTGTACTTCCCATCTCCAGAACTCAAGTCCGGCCTGCCGGTTTCCCTGAATCCCTTCATAAATGTTACTTTGCTCACACTCCAACAGCACGTCAAGTATTAAAAACCATATGCCTCCATTCACTCCTATCAAATACGCTCACACATGCTTGCTGGAAGTCCAAGCCCCTCGCACACAAAACTTCCTTTACCCTCTCCCTCCAACCTTTCCTAGGCCGACCCCTACCCCGCCTTCCCTCCACTACAGATTTATACACTCTCGAAGTCACTCTGTCTCGTTCCATTCTCTCTACATGTCCAAACCACCTCAACAACCCTCCTCAGCTCTCTGGACAATCGTTTTGGTAATCCGCACCTCCTCCTAATTTCCAAACTCCGAATTCTCTGCATTATATTCACACCACACATTGACCTCAGACATGACATCTCCACTGCCTCCAGCCTTCTCCTCATTGCAACATTCATCACCCATGCTTCACACCCATATAAGAGCGTTTGTATAACTATACTCTCATACATTCCCTCTTTACTTCCATGGACAAGGTTCTTTGTCTCCACAGACTCCGAAGTGCTCCACTCACCCTTTTCCCCTCATCAATTCTATGATTCACCTCATCCTTCATAGACCCATCCGCCGACATGTCCACTCCCAAATATCTGAATACATTCACCTCCTCCATACTCTCTCCCTCCAATCTGATATCCAATCTTTCGTCACCTATTCTTTTGTTATCCTCATCACCTTACTCTTTCCTATATTCACTTTCAATTTTCTTCTTTTACACACCCTACCAAATTCATCCACCAACCTCTGCAACTTCTCTTCAGAATCTCCCAAAGCACAGTGTCATCAGCAAAAGCAACTGTGACAACTCCCACTTTGTATTTGCTTCTTTATCTTTTAGCCCAACACCTCTTGCCAAGACCCTCGCATTCACTTCTCTTACAACCCCATCTATAAATATATTGAACAACCACGGTGACATCACACATCCTTGTCTAAGGCCAATTTTACTGGGAAAAAGTCCCCTTCCCTCCTACACACTCTAACCTGAGCCTCACTATCCTCATAAAAACTCTTCACTGCTTTCAGTAACCTTCCTCCTATTCCATACACCTGCAACATCTGCCACATTGCCCCCCTATCCACCCTATCATACGCCTTTTCCAAATACATAAATGCCACAAAAACATCTTTACCCTTATCCAAATACTGTTCACCTATATGTTTCACTGTAAACACTTGGTCTACACACCCCCTACCTTTCCTAAAGCCCCCTTGTTCATCTGCTATCCTGCTTTCTGTTTTACTCTTAATTCTTTCAATAATAACTCTACCATACACTTTGAATATATAATGATAAATCCATTATAATGAAGACCAATTGCTTCAAAAGCTCACCAGCAGTAACCTCACCTACAAAAGCTCACCATCAGTAACCTCACCTACAAAAGCTCACCAGCAGTAACCTCACCTACAAAAGCTCACCAGCAGTAACCTCACCTACAAAAGCTCACCAGCAGTAACCTCACCTGCAAAAGCTCACCAGCAGTAACCTCACCTACAAAAGCTCACCAGCAGTAACCTCACCTACAAAAGCTCACCATCAGTAACCTCACCTACAAAAGCTCACCAGCAGTAACCTCACCTACAAAAGCTCACCATCAGTAACCTCACCAAAAAAAGCTCACCCTCAGTAACCTCACCTACAAAAGCTCATCTGCAGTAACCTCACCTACAAAAGCTCACCATCAGTAACCTCACCAAAAAAAGCTCACCATCAGTAACCTCACCTACAAAAGCTCACCTGCAGTAACCTCACCTACAAAAGCTCACCTGCAGTAACCTCACCTACAGAAGCTCACCAGCAGAAATAAACCTCACCTACAAAAGCTCACCTGCAGTAACCTCACCTACAAAAGCTCACCTGCAGTAACCTCACCTACAAAAGCTCACCTGCAGTAACCTCACCTACAAACAAATTATATTTTATTGCACATTTCGAAGAATTATCGCAGTTTTAAAAAAATTCTTAACATTTCTCGTTTTTTAGCTAAAATATGTAAATTCTGACACTTTCAGTAGAAACTGCAACTATAATTACTTTTATGGGATAACCGCAGATAACTCCTGGTATCTGCTGTTAACTGTTATTATCTCCTGTAATCTGCTTTTATCCACACAAGAAGACTCAGATAATATCCCAGTAATTAGTAATTATAGCAGACCAGAAACACTCAAATTAAGTATTATGAATCTTTAAGGATACGCTTAAAGAGTATAAGATAGAACTTGTTCAATCTTTTTCTTTTGAAGAAAAAATACACAATACCCTGACTGCAACAATACACAAAATAAATCATCTAGTATATACACTAGCTCCCTCCCCTTCGTGCTTCTGTGTGACTAGTTAATAGTCCAAATCAGACCGAGTTGTCCTAATAAGTGTCTTTCTTCTGTGTTCTGGTTATTTGTATATAATACTTTTCAGTATATCACTGCAGCCAGGTGTAGTGCCAGTGCCAGTGCTAGTGCACTCAGCTCACACACTGAGGTCCGGGGGTCGATCGCCCGGTACGGCTGGAAAACATCAGGTCGTCTTTCCATAAGACACCTGCTGTCCCTGTTCACCTAGCAGGAAAATAGATACCTGGGTGTTTGTAGACTGGTGTG